>APFE030634390.1:88664-126721 GCA_000404065.3 Pinus taeda | reverse complement strand
CCTGTGGAAAGAAAACAACAAGTGGGAGAATGTTGGGTTGTGTTATATTCTTTCTATGACTAGCCCATGTAGTTAACCAGGGGGTTAGGAGGGGGGCGGAGCCCCTCCTTCGTTGTGCCGATTGCGTAGTGGGGGGAGTCACAGGGGGTTTGAGGGGTGTAGGTAACCCCACTCTATGGGGTCCAGGGCAGTGCCCTGGAAAATTTTGGTTTTGGACCGTATGTTATGTTGGGCGACCTACCTATGGTTTTGTGCATGATTTTCGCACATGGTTTTGGACGTGATGGTTTTTGGTACATGGTTTTGGACGTGATGTTTTTAGTCCATGGTATTGGATGCTTCAACATGTATAAATGTGTATTGTAACATTGAAAGGAACATAATGAAAAATCAAGCTGATAGTCGTGGTTTTGGGATCCAGGGGAAAATCTCTGTGTATATGTGTTTTATGTGTTATGCTCTCGCATTGTTTATTTTTCTGTGTTTTAGAATTTGTATGCAAGTAATTTCTGTAAGGGGTTAAGACCTACAGAAGAGACAATATAAACCATACAACAGCTCATTGTTAAATCAATAATATGCTTTAACCATATTGGTTGGCTAAATGGTAATGGTAAGAAATATTGTTGTAAAATAAAATTAGTTTCGATAAAATGATATCTACAAAATTATTCAAAGCAATTGGCAATTGTAAAATGTGAAATGCATAGTTTGTATCACTATTCTATCAAGTAATATGGGATAAGTCTACCTATCAGATTGCATTGATAGTGTTGTCTGGGTTTGAATATATAAACATAACAATTATTGCATAAACAATTTGTTTTAAGGAATTTAACAGTTGATTGGTTTCCAGGAAATGAATTTTATTCTACAAAGTCACAATCTAGTGTTATGGTGGGGTATCGATGTGATAATAACCCAAGTTCACACCCTGGTATACATAATATCCTAGAAAGTAAGAGATTGGGGATTGTGATAACATTGTAACCTTAATTCATGACTCATATATGGGAGGTGTATGTGCTTACATACTAATTGTTCGATTGGTTTTGAATATACACTGAATTATTCATGGCCAACAAGGTGTTGGAAGTAGTGTTAAAAAGAGCAAACAAGAAATCATATAACATAACCAGTTTATGTGTGGAGTATTGTTGAGTACCAAACGATTATTTTCTTGGCTAAAGACAAAGTTAAGGTTGTTAATAGACTTCAAATATAACATTGATGTCCATATTGGACCAACTATCATAGTAAATAGTTTGCTTTATGATTAAGTGGAGGTTATATTCCGTTCTTATTAAAATCTTGTCTATGGGACAGATTCAATCCCAATACTCAAAGTTATTAGGTTTGTAAAGTTGTATTATGCAAAGTTGTATTATGTATCTATGTTATCATTTAGATGAAAATTTCCTGCAATGACAAGATACATGAAAAGGATTAGCTAAATAAAATCACTTGAATACTTCGACATAAAAATTTTCAGTTATGCTCTGGTTGCAGAAGTTGAACATTTCCATGAATACCTTATTCTCTAATCGACAAACCGAGCATAGTTTCATTAGACTTATGTAAAGGTAACATGAATAATTGAAGAAATTTTTGGCATAATACTAACATGATTGAAAACATGTGGATGAGGTTATGTCGTGCAAGTGATGCTATGGACATTTGGTATTGGGTACACATGTATAGGTGGTACTGTGTACAAACGGTACATATGTTATTGGTATGGATGCATGTATTGCATGATGATATATGACATGTATAACTGTATGTGTGTGGTGCACACTATGTGTAGGTAAACATGGTTGGGGAGAAGGCACTGGATGATTGCCTAGTGTGGCAACTGACCCATAGTGCATACAAAAGAAAGAGAAAGGTAGAAGCTGAGTGATTGAAGGATAAGTATCAATGTTTTATTTCAGTTTTGTATGTATGAAATTCATGATTCTGATCCATGTGATCAATGATTTATGGTTACATATGGGTTATGATTTTGAAGTTATGTTTGAGCTAACCTGATATGATATTTTATACATGTTGATTGGTCAAATGTGCTAGTTTGACTTGTTATGACTAATGCATGGAAACTACAAGAAGAAAGTGTTCGACAAGAACAAAAATGCATTGGAAAACACACATTTCTTCCTATTATTTCAATAAAATGGAAATAAGGAATCATAGTTAAAGGGTAGGCAACATTAACCTGTAGTTACTCATGTAGTAGCACTGCTACAACTGTGGTAAACAAAATTGAGTTTCTGCATCTGAAAATATCTCAAAAAATTGATTGAAACAAATGTAAAGGTGGAAATGGAAGGAGATTGTTGGTAGAAACCCTTTGTAACTGATGTATCGGAAGATCTGCTTCAGGTGGCAAGGCCATGGGAATCTGAAAATTCAGAAACAACTACCTATGAATGAGGAAATAAATTGTAAGATGTAGTAATACATTGAGGACAATATACATTTAAGTGGGGGAGTATGTAACACCCCTAAGTTGTATGTAACACTCTGTTAACCTAGCGTAAGAAAAGCTAGGGTAAAGGCATGACAATGAAAGTAAATACTTTATTATTAAATAAATATAGATAATTTAATCAATTGAAAAATGAGACACCAAGAGATGAGGTTCTTGCCAAAGGAAATCCCATTGGTGAATGGGAATGAATAATTCTTTCATGATAAAACTTCTAGATCTAATTCTAGATAAGCTTAATTGATTTGGAGATAAATATCCATTAAGTTACTTAGCTAGAGAAAGATGTTAAGTTTAAGAAAAACATAAAAGCCTTGTGGGAGAGAAAGGCAAGCTTTTATGAGGAAACGTCTCGCGGGAGAGAAAGGTGAGATTTTCCATGAAAAGCCTAGGCAAATGGATAAAAATATCCACCTAAAAGTGGGACGTCGTTGAAGGAAACAATATCATGAAAGATGGTATTAAATACCCATTGAAGGGATCAAGAGAGGTACTTGATCCATGGAAATAACTCTCGGCTCGGGGGTGAACTAAAGGAAGTCAATTATAGGTTGGGTGGCAGTGCTCGGTTTTCCAAGTGACATTCTCTCTTCTACTCTAGTTTGATTCAATGGCATGTGATGCTCTGTATGTTGGATCCTTACACTTCTTATTGTCAAGTATTAAGCTTATGAGATGCTTGATTTTCATGTGTTAACTTTTCTTATGAGATGATTGAATAATTATGCATGAGACAACTTTGTATGATGAATGATTATGTTTTATAAGGTTTGAAATTGTATAGCTTGTGTTTCAGGTTATCTAATCTATGCATTATGCATAATGGGATGAATTGCATCCATTGAGGCTCGTTTTAGTTATTTATTAGTATTGCATAAGATATATGTGTCAGCAATACTTTTGACTATAATTGTAGGACTACGATCATGATATAGGGCAATGCTAGCTACAATATATTTATGACAATGTTTCCATTAAAGCTTATGTTGAGTTATCATAGGAATGAAAATTGAATGCATAATCTTATCATGTTGAATGCCCATTATTGATTCGTTCCTCCGGGTTGTAATTCATGCATAAGGGTTGATTTGGAATGTGGTAACAAGGTCTATTAGTTGAACCTAAAATTCCACATCGTGGATCCAATGGAGCATAGTAAGTAGTTGGTAGTATTCTATCATGGAGGTATGTGACGAATGGTATCAGATAATTAAGTTCAAATATTATGGCCTCAGGGCCACTCACCCTTGTAGAATGGGAAATGAGTTATAAATTGTGTTTCATGACAACTGAGGAATTCATGATTATAGGTTAAGGTATCGTATGCTAGAAAGTATATGATAATTTAAAACAATATCGAAGCGTGATACTTAATGAAGCAAAAAGATATACTTGAGAAGTAGAGTTGTAATCTTTCCCAATCCCAACTGTGAATACAAAGGAGTGGTATGTTAATAGAAATTTTAGTAAGAGATTGGAATAGGTGAAATAAAGAAAATTTATGCAAGCTAATAATAACTGCAAAAGGTTAAATTGAAGTCTCAAATCCTTGGTCACATAAAAAAAACAAAACAAAATCTTCAAGCAAATTGGAAGGGAAAATTGAATAGGGCATAAAATTCCAATTTCATCACCATTGTGAAAAAGAGAAATCAATTTTCACTCAAGCGTAATTTGCTGAATGACGACAAAAGACAAAGTTAAATTTTGAAATAAGGTATGAGAACCATATGTGTAGAAAAGGATCTCAGCAAGCCTAAATTGTGAATCACTTGATTTTGATTTATTCCACGCTGCTCTCACAACGACGAATTGTACTCTCCTAGAAAATAGTGGTATGGTGTAGATAAGAATGTTGAGTTTCTTCTATTATCTATCTCGTGCACCTAGACCATGTACATTACCGATTGTCGGTTGCATTTGTGGCCACTTGGCTGAAGTGCTGAGGATTCCTACAGAAGCATAACGCATAACATGAGATGACTCATTTGGAGATCAGGTCTCAAATATCTTCAAGGAGGAAACTATTCAAAAAATAAAATAAAAAATAATATGATCATTTTTATTTATCAGTATTGTTTGTAGTGATGCGTATTCTGCTAGGATTATTGCCTTGACTTAAAGCGTTGATTCTCTACAGTTAAAAAAGTAATTGGACATCGGGGTATAAGGTTTACCCAAATTTGTTTCATTTGAAAATGTATTGTCAACGTACTAAGTGCTTTCTCGAGCGAGTGGAAGTTTTTCTTTCGAGTCTCACCCTTTCGGAGAAGTCTTAGGCATTTTCTTCTAACCCCTTCGTCTAAATTACACTAATATGAGAACACGCTTACTGCTCATTCAGTAAGACCAAAAACTTAACCCACTTACCTTACCTTAGATGGAAGGTTTCTCACTTGGCGTGGTGAAAATGTTTGCTGGGCTATTAGGGGACAGGATGATGACTACTAGATTGCACATTGTTTTTGACATCCATTGTAACTACTACTATGCAAACATTGGATGGAAATATGAAGTTACACATGAGAAGACACAAAAGAAAAAATAAAGGAAGTTCATATTAGAGCGGGCTAAATTGATAGATGTCGATCATGGGTGTGAAGGGTACAATGTGCAATGGTGACGAGCCATGATGCCTAAATTGTGGAAAATTGTCAAGCCATAGTCGGATGCACCATATCTCAATCAAAAATATGTTGACAATGTGGACCAAAACCACACTATGTAAAGTCCATTTTTATATACGTATTTGTCTTTTTTGTGAATCAGATCTCAAAGGTTCTAGTTTTGCATGATGAATTAAAAACACTAAAAATAATAATAATTTTAAATGGATAAGCTTTGCTTTTTTTTGTAACAACACTTTCCAATTGGCGGAGAAAAGAGAAAATCACTTAGGGATTGTTGTTTCCTTTCGATATGAATGGTCAATTCCCACCTTCATATCGACCATTGTTGAACTACAACATCGTGCTTATTTGCCGAGATTCCATGTCATTCGCTGAGCTAGAGGCTTAACAAGTTAAGCAATTGAATCAACCCATTCCGAAACATCTCATTGCGGTGTAATCTGCTAGGGATGCATGCAATGGGATAACACTTATCCCTACATGAACATAGATTAAGCATTTATCCTTATCCTTGGACACTGATCCTTATCTTTTATAGTTCTATATATATCTATATATAGACCCCAAGCTATATTGACATAGCCATACAATGCGCCAAGTGAGAAGCCTCATGATAACACTAATAGGTTGACTTGCGGCCATATTTAGCGGAAGCCAGAACAATCAATCCTTTTTTATTTAAGTGAGACGTAGCAATTTTGCACAGAGTAGACCCAATGGATAACAGACGAGATAATGAATGTTCTAGTCTCTTTTCATGTAGCAATTATCTCGTGGATATAAATCTGGTTATAGACAAGGGCATTTTTTCCTATTGATCTACCGTTTTCATGAAGACAATGCATAAGTTGTAATAGGACGCAGAAGGTTACTAAAGGCCAATAAATTATGAGTAATTTATGAGAAAAAGTTAACTTTAGACGAAAATTCCGAATTGAAGAACAATGAATTTTTTTACTTTACATATTATTCGAATCAATAGTCGCACAATGAAATTAACCATTTTCTTTCATAGAATGGATTGCATGAAGGTAGCTCCACTGTATGTCAACAATGAATGGAATCATATGAATAATGTCAACCTATCAATGAATGGAGCTGAAGAATGTAGCATTTGAATGGGAGCCAATTCGGAAGGTTTGAAGGTCGATCCGAGGCAATGATGTGTTCCATAACTTCTTCTCAGCGAAGAAACTTGAAATTATAGATGTATAATGTCAACCTATCAATGAATGGAGTTGAAGAATGTAGCATTTGAATGGGAGCCAATTCATAAGGTTTGAAGGTCAATCCAAGGTAGTGATGTGTTCCATAACTTCTTCTCGGCATAGAAACTAGCAATTATAGTAGATTGATGAGTTTCATTTAATATTTTAGAAAGATGGTTATAATAGGCAACTGAATCAATATCTTCTATGAAGATTTCCATTTCTATGGTCAATGATAGTCCACCCATCAAAACCTACTTCACCATTTTCCAAACCACTGACATGCCTAATCTAGCTTATCAGGCTTCCTATTCAGAGTTTACAAACAATGCAGAGGTATGTATTACCTTTCCAAGAGTCGACCATTAGATGAAATTGTTTCTGGATTATAAACCAAATGCATGGTGTGGTTCCTTAATTCAGATGTAGTGGAACTTCAAACTTTGTTTTCTTGCTAAGGTGAGAATATTACAAGTTTCAATTTTATTAAACAACGAAATTGCACCAATACTTAATTATAATTTCCTTGATGGCAAGAATATTGTTCCATCTTATTCTGCATAAAGCAATCATCACATAAAAATAAGAGTAAATGACGTGCGTGCACTTGGTGTATAAACGAACTAAACAGAAGTGTGTGTATAGTTTTCTATGAGTTAAGTTTTTTTTATGCATCTCATAAGAATATAAATACATGTAAGTTTTTTCTATGAGTTAAGTTTTTTTAATTTTCATTATGCTTGAAGGATGTATGTTTAGCCTTCTTGTTGCATACGATGAGTGGATATTGTTCCAAATTCATGTTATGATTACATGCCTATGTTTACATATATGGCTTGCATGTGGGCTCATTGCGCGTTTACAATGAGTCGTTTGAATGGATCAAAATTCTCACAAATTAACATGAGTTAAAAACTGAGTTAAAATGCTAGATATTCATAACTGAGCTTGAGGAATAAACAAAGTAGGAGATTTACAAAATATTTAGAAATTCAAAATATGTGGTGTATTTGATTCTTGATAGATACAATAAAGGTCAAATTTAAACTATATCCATCTTATAATTCATTAATTTTTAATCCTTGTACTTATAATGAAATTCTCAAGTCTTTGGATAGCTATAGTAGCAATGTTGGGAGGAGGAATCCTCGAAGGCTATATGAGATTACATAAATATGCAATGTGTTATATAACATAGCATCTCGTAGTGTTGTAGTAGAGTAGAAGAATAATGCAAAGAAAGGAAAAGAATTAACATATTGATTTGAATAAGTAGAAATGGTCAACCATAAATTGGTTATTTATTTTATGGGCCTACTTATTGAGTATCAAAAATTACCTACACAATGTCAAAGAGATACCAAATTAGATAACATCTATATCCTTGAAATTAGAGAAGGCTAAAATACTCAATGCCTCGACATAAGAGGATTAAAGCAATTAACCAACTTTAGGAAGGATAATTGATATGAAAACTATGAATAAATGATGGTGGTGAACAAGTGATTTCTAAAGTATGGTTATTTGATGGATTTTAGTGATATGGTCATCATATCATTTTACTCATATTAAAATTATATTATGAGTTGTATGATTTCTATGCAAGGACATAGCTTAATAAAATACAAACTAATTTAGGTAAATATAGTCCAGTCAATGACATAAACTAATGGAATAAAGTTTATACTCCTATATATCTTAAGAAAGGATGAAAGATAAATGAAAGAAACAAGGATCTTTCCATAGATCATGGTGGAAATTCAAAGATAAAATATATAGAGGGAATCTATATAAATCACCGAAAGAAAGCTCTTGACATTCTATCAGCATTAACAATGGATTGATGGTTAATTAACTTCCATCCTAGAACTGTTTTTGAAGGTCTTCTTAAAATTGTATCTATTCACGAAAGTTCCCCTGAAATATTGTTAAATTAGTAAAAGATAGGTCTCTATATGTGGTATGAGACTATGTAATTACCTTTAAATTTATTATTTTGTTTTAATTGATCCATCTGCATGTAATGATGCTGTTCAGTTTTGGATATGGTCTTGCAATGGTTGAATCGTTTAATTAACCCTTAGTGGGAAAATGCTCCAATATACATTATTGGAGGGAACAAAACCTTACCAGGTTATTATGCATAGTTAATTAGACATGCATAATTTGGGACCTACAGGTTTCTTTTTAGTAAAGAAATATCTAAATAATTGAAACTAAGATAGATAAGAGGCACAAATTATATTACAATTTAAACAAAACTGGGGTCGGAGTGTGAAGTGAATGCACAAATGCGATACACCTCACTGTATGCATGTTGGAGAAGACATCATACATTAATAAATTATGACTCTAATAAGAAGGTCAATGGGAATGACACTCAACAATACATTTGGTGTAAGTACATACTAGGGGTATAAAAGAAGCTCCTAGTGCTTCTTGATTAATAGCAGTAAGACAATATTAAATACAAGCTCAAGTTCACTCAATTTCCAATGTGTAAATTATTCTAATTCAAAGTACGCAACCTCAAAATTCACATTGATGTGCAAATCCATCCAGATAAAGATATGGTTCTATTAATATCTCACAAATAAAAACTTTTCAAATCTGCAGCAAGAAGAAGATTCTTCTAGTAGAATTATTGTAGATCTTACAAATGTACATCTTGAGGGAAGTGTTAAGATAAAAATGATATGTATGCTTTTACTATAAACAACGTATACATGCTTTATGAAGACATAAATGACAAACATATTAGATATTGGAGTGCTCAATGCAATCGAAGTAGAAATAAGAGCAATTCAGAGCAACCTAATGAATAACGAGAATTGTACACTAGATTCAGAACATGATTGTCCAAATTAATAAACAAATTATTGATAAAACCAAAAGGTTTCACATTAATTCAACTGATGATGATCTAAGGATCTTATGCTAGTAATAAAATAATACATGCACCAAAGGGGTGACATATAAAAGGTTCTAGAAGAGAGAGCATAATCAACCATACAACAACTTATTGTTAAATTAATAAGATCCTTTAACCATATTGGATGGGTAAATGGTACTGGTAAGTGATATTATTGTATAATAAAATTGGTTTCGATAAAATGATATCTAACAAATTATTCAAAGCAATTGACAATTGCAAAATCTGAAATGCATATTTTGTATCAGTTTTCTATCACCTATCAGATTGCATTGATAGTGTTGTGTGGGTTTGAATATGATAACATAACAATTATTGCATAAACAATTTGTTTTAAGGAGTTTAACAGTTGTTTGGTTTCCAAGAAATGAATTTTATTCTACCAATTCATGATCTAGTGTTAAGGTGGGATATCCACGTGATAATGACCCAAGTTCACACCCTGGTATACATGTATCCTGGAGAGTAAGAGATTGGGGAGTGTGAGAACATTGTAACCTTCGTTCACGACTCATATATAGGAGGTGTATGTGCTTACAAACTAATTGTTCGATTGGGTTTGAATATGCATTGAATTATTCATGGCCAACAAGGTGTTGGAAGTAGTGTTAAAAAGAGAAAACAAGAAATCATATGACATAACTAGTTTATGTGTGGAGTATCGTTGAGTACCAAACGATTATTTTCTTGGCTAAAGAAAAAGTTAAGGTTGTTATTAGACTTCAAATATAACATTGAAGTCCATACTGGACTAACTATCATAGTCAATAGTCTTCTTTATGATTAAACATAGGTCATATTCTGTTGTTATTAAAATCTTGTCTATGGGACAAATTCAATCCCAAAACTCAAAGTTAATGGGTTTGTAAATTTGTATTATGCATCCATGTTATCATTTTGCTGAAAATTTCTTACAACGACAAGATACATGAAAAGCATTAGATAAATAAAATAAAATCACTTGAATACTTTGACGTAAAAAATTATAGTTATGCTCTGGTTGTAGAAGATGAACAAGTCCATGAATTCCTTATTCTCCAATTGACAAACCGAGCACGGTTTGATCAGACTTGTCTAAAGGTAATATGAATAATTGAAGGAATTTTTGGCATAATACTAACATAGATGAAAACATGTGGATGAGGTTATGTCATGCAGGTGATGTTATGGACATTTGGTACTGGGTACAAGTGTACAGGTGGTACTATGTAGAAACGGTGCATATGTTATTGGTTAGGATGCATGTATTGCATGATGATATATGACATGTATCACTGTATGTGTGTGGTGCACACTATGTTTAGGTACACTTGGTTGGGGAGAAGGCACTGAGTGATTGGCTGGTGTGGCAATTGACTCGGAGTGCATATAGAAGAAAGAGAAAGGTAGAAGCTAAGGAGTGATTCAAGGATTTAAGTATCAATGTTTTATTTCAGTTTTGTATGCATGAAATTCATGATTGTAATCTATGTCATCTATGATTGATTTTTACATATGGGTTATGATTTTGACGATTATGTTTGAGCTAACTTGATATGATATTTTATAAATGTTGAGATTTGGTCAAATGTGCTAGTTTGACTTGTTATGACTAATGCAGGGAAACTGCAAGAAGGAAGTGTTCGGAAAGAACACAATGCATTGGAAGAAAATGAATTTCATCCTATTATTTAAATAAAATGGAAATAAGGAATCATAGTTAAAGGGTAGGCAACATTAACCTATAGTTACTCATGTAGTAGCACTGCTACATTAACTATGGTAAACAAAATTGAGTTTCTGCATCTGAAAAACTCTCACAAAATTGATTGAAACAAATGTACAGGTAGCAATGGAAGGATATTGTTGGTAGAAAGCCTTTGTAACCGATGTATTAGAAGACCTGATTTAGGTGGCAAGGCCATGGGAATCTGAAAATTCAGAAATAGCTACCTATGAATGAGGAAATAAATTGTAAGATGCAGTAATACACTGACGACGGTGTACATTTAAGTGGGGGAGTTTGTAACACCCCTAAGTTGTATCTAAAACTCTGTTAAGCTAACTGTTGCACTGAAAATTTTCACCTTGACATTCTGCTATTTGTGTGAGTTCATTACCACTCATACTTTCCTCCTCTGCATGTCTAAAACATGAGTTCCTCATATCAAGCCTTGAAAATAAGAGAAAAGCTCTCAAAAGTTTTTAAAACTCTAGTTCCCCACTTTCTCTTTGTCTTACCTGTGGTCCCACACCTAATGGTCATGTCTCCAGCACACCTAACCACATTGTCTCTATGTTAAAGGTGAGGACCCCTGTAAAAGTTAAAAAGGCGCAAATATATTCTGAAAAATTGACTTTCAGTTATTTCTAGAAGCTTCTGGAAGGAATCTTGAGGTGGAAAGTTTGCTCTTTTAAGGTTTATGTATCCCATACCTTAAGGAGCTAACCCCTTGATGTGAGGAGCTTATCCCTTTGAAGGAGGACTCTATCCCTTCATAGGTGGAACTGTAACCTCCTCCTCTGCACTATAAAAAGAAGCATTGGGCTGGTTAACAGGGAGTTGGAAGCTTGATGTTTTTGAGGGAAAATGCTATTGGAACATAGTCTTGTTTAGTTGAGTTTTTATGAGGAGAGATTACATACCTCTATGAATCTCATTTGGAAGAGTGCAAGGCTTGTCAAAGTAAAGGAAATTCCTGTTTCAGACCCTAGGAAGAACTTGTTTAACATTAAGGCTGAAAATACTGTAAGGTTCTTCTACTATTCAAAGTTAATACAAATATATTTGTTTTTCTCAATAAACTGTTAATTCATGGTTTATTTTATGGATTCCTTGATCACCATAATAGGCATGGTTTATAATATTTGCTATGCAGGTTTTATTTAATGTTTGCTTGTTTGTGCTTGCAGGTCTTCAAAGATAACTCTTTCAAATGACTAGAGGATGACTACTATGAACAAGCACTGGATCTAAGGCAGGATCTTAACACCTTCATAGTATTTATTAATAAATCGCATATGTCTAGAGAAAGATAGATTTGTTTGTCTGTTTGTTGCTAGACTATCTTTGATACTAGGGAGATTGGTCTTGTCTGCAAGATCGATTTATCCGGCCAACAAATTGGTGACTCCACTAGCGATGATCACGATAAGGAACTACTGCTCGGGCCACCCTACATAGGAACCTCCTAAAAGGTCCTGGGACCTGAATCACATATATCTGTAACCTAAGTGGAATATCATCTATACTAGTCTCTGGAATATCTAGTGTTAAGTGCTCTAGATGATGCTCCAAGTCAGTTAGGATCTCTGCTGATTGGTCCTGTGGGGCTGGTGTTGCTGCAACTAGGTGTCTCCTCTCGTAAGGCTGGAGAGCGACTGGTCGTCGTGGACCCACATCTACATTTAAACTTTTGATTATCAGTTTTTGACGATTTAAAATTAAAAAAAAAATTAAAACTTAGAAAGTGATGAAAATGGCTTTTACCTGAATCATCCCATTCCTCTCCTGTTGGAAGAGTCATGTTTGGATTGCTGCAATAATCCATCCCGGCATATGGAAAGTCCTGAATCACAAAATTTGGTTGTTCAACCAACGAAAATATTCAGGTGTAAATCGAACAACCTCTATGCCCTCAACATGATGGGCCATCAAAGCAACCCAACGAACCATTCTAGGCTCTCGAGGAAGACCAGCATAAACAGGAATATACTGCGGGGCTAACATGGTGATCCTCTCTAGAGAAAAGGTGACTACAATAAATCCATATCCAAAGTTTTTCAACTGTCCATTCTTTGCTCTGATTAGTTGGTGTTTCAGATTTGCCAACATAGCCTTGCACCAGTTAAATATGGTGCCTTGAAAACAGTCTACAACCATCTACATCTAGGATCTAGTAGCCACATGCAATGCTGCACTCCCACATAATCTGGTAACAGTGAATGCAATAAATTTAAGCTCAGGACAACCGATAATTTTAATATCAATTCGTTTATCCTTGGGGTCTGCTTGATCATCGCAAAACTCCAATTAGAGACTAGCGACAGACTGGCCACCTGGCCTAGTCCCAAAAAGAGATAATTGTTCGCTCCTCTTAGACAAACCAGTCAAAAAGTATACGTCCTCCAACTCGATTTCAAGCTGGTGACCACCAATCACAAAGCACTATTCCTGTGTGTTCCATCTATCTACCAGTCATGTCAAGAGGTCTACTTGGGGCCTCATGCCCGGTATGGCCTAGAACATAAGTAGTCTGCATGCTCTCAATGCCTGAAATGTGGGCATATGATTTATTGTGGCAAGATCTACATCCTCATGCTCGCGTTATCGCCAAATAAGAATTTTGAATGTCCTACAATGCATAAAAGACATATTAGAACAAGTTTTGTTCAAAAATTTTTGGGCAAAAATAGAGAAAGTTAATTTTTAAAATTCATTGTGTGGGGTCCGCACCTGCTGCTTACGAACAGTGTGTAAATCCACGCGGGTTGTGAGAAATAGGTGTGGACCCATGGCTTTTTTCTTTATAGAAAAAGGTCGGGGTCAGGGCCCGCATGTTGCACCTGCGGAACCCCGCGAGCGATTTTTTAAACCTATTTTTCCTTTAAAAATCAAATTTAAAGCCTAAAACAAAATGTAAATAGATGAAATGCAAGTTAAGGAGGACGTGGATTACCTGGAGCTGACGGTTTTTGATTCCAACAGACGGATTTTCCAGAATCTTCACAGGAACTTTTTTACCCAAAAGCTCTCACTTCTCGCTCTAAACTCAAATGGTAAAAATGAAGTTAGAAAAGCCCTTTTTATAAGTTTTTTCAAATAAATGAAGTTTTAAATTATTTATTTTTCACTTTAAAAAGGTAAATTTTTAAATACATTTTTATTTATCTTAAACAGGTATGTGTAATGTTTTGAGTTTTGTGTAGAATATTGAATTTTTCAGGAAAATTGATCATTTTTCAACAAAGAGCATACTTTTATCACTTTTTCAGACTCTTTCAAAAGTTTATGAAAAAGAGAAACATTGGAGTCCTCTTTAAGCCCTTTTCAGACTCTCGAAAATTGAAAAGATTGCTGAGCACTTGATTGTTCGAACTTGTTAAAATAAATTAATAATCGTCCCTTCAGTATAAGTTTAACCCTTTTACGGACTGAAATGGACTATTTACGAAAAATGTATATGTTGATTAATTATGGTCAATAGAGTCCTCTTTAAACCCTTTTTAGACTCGTTGAACATGAAAATATTGTCGAGCACTTGTCCTTTCCAGCTCGTTAAAGTATTGGAAATGTCATCCCTCCTGTATTATTTTATCCTTTTTCGGACCTGAGGGATTATTTTACGAAAAAGTACCCCCATGGAGTTTTCTTAAGTTTTTCTTCTGACTCCCTAAAATTGAAAAACACCGAGTTTTTCCTATTCTGGACTCGTTAAAATTTAACAGTAAAGGACCTGTTCAATTTTAAACAGGAATGAACCACTCCTTCTTAGGGTTCAAATTTTAAACTAAGTTGGACTCATCCGAAGGATGAGCTTATAAACAAGAAAATGTTATCCTCCCCAAGCTTGTCAAAAAAAAAGAGGTACTTGCCAGAAATGGTGGGGGAAAGGAGAGAAAAATGAACCTGTTTGTTACACTTTGTTTTTTAGAAAAGTCGTTAACCACTCTTGAACACAACACTTTTTGTTCACCTGGGTTGGGAAATCCTTTGCCTAACAGTTAACCAAACCACATTGAAAGTCTTCAGTTGGTTTCTGGGTATTAGCTTTGGGTCAATTGTCACCAAGCCATCTGTAGTGTCGTTATGTGTTCAAGAGAACAATTTAAACAAACCATTCATTTGCAAGATATCTGTCATCCATTTTGACCATCCCTGAGTCAGTCCTTGTCAATATATTTCTTCGAAACTTGATCTATGATTTCGTGTTGTGGGCTTTCCTACAACGGATCACTTTCTATCGACTTCAGCTCATTATCTAGAAAGTTCATCTAGAAATCGTCAGTACCTTGAAATCTTCATGCCCTAATGGCAGGTTTCTTGCCTTCGATGATAGGTTGCATCATTGACCTTCGATTGAATGATTCTATGACATGTTTGACTTCAACTCATTTATTCACATTTCATGGAATGTATTGAGTACTTTGAGAGCCATTGACATTACTAGTGGTTTCTCTCACATTTGTTAATAGTCCACATCATTGGTTGGTAATCAAGTGGTTTCTACCATGTTCGACTTCTACACATTCATTCACATGGATAGAATTGTACTAGTTCGGGAAGCAGAAATCAAGACCCTGGATCTAGTTTCTACCATCCAGGCTGCGAGGAATTTTATTATTCATTATACAGTGGACTATTCATAAACAGATGGTTGTGTCCATACTGTATCTACATATGTCTATACTCTTGATGTATTACAAAATGATTCCTGTATCAGAAAAGTTTAGTCAGTTTTCTAGTTAGTTTTTATCTGAGTATGGGAATGCCTATCTTAGTGATGATATCCTACACATATATTTTTTTTTGCATTGAATTTTTTTACAATTTCCGACTGGGGTGTCCACAAGATGATCCTTGAAATGATAAAGTACTTCACTCTTCATACATGACAGACTCTATCTCCATCTATTACAGACTTCTGAATTTAGGGGGCAATCGATCATCCTATCCCTGGTGATGATTACAATAAGAAGCTACTGCTCGGGCCACCCTACATAGGAACCTCCTAAAAGGTCTTGGGACCCCAATCACATATCTCTGTAACCTAAGTGGAATATCATCTATACCAGTCTTTGGAATATCTAGTGTCAAGTGCTATAGATGATGCTCCAAGTCGGTCAGGATCTCTGTTGATTGGTCTTGTGGGGCTGGTGCTGCTGTAGCTAATAAAATCTAGGGCAAAGGTGCAACTATGAAAGTAAATACTTTATTATTAAATAAATACAGATAATTTAATCACTTGGAAAATGAGATACCAAGAGACAAGGTTCTTGCCAAAGGAAATCCCCTTGGTGAATGGGAATGGATAATTATTTCATGATAAGACTTCGAGATCCAATTATAGATAAGATTAATGGATTTGGAGATAAACATATATTAAGTTACCTAGTTGGAGAAAGATGCTAATTTTAAGAAAAACATAAAAGGCTTGTGGCAGAGAAAGGCAATATTTTATGAGGAAATGTCTTGTGGGAGAGAAAGGTGAGCTTTTCTGTGAAAAGCCTAGACAATTGGATAAAAATATCCACCTAAAAGTGGGATGCCAATAAAGGAAACCATATCATGAAATAGGGTATTAAATACCCATTGAAGGGATAAAGGGAGGTACTTAATCCATGGAAAGAACCCTCGAGTCGAGGCGAATTGAAGGAAGTCAGTTCTAGGTTGGGTGGCGGTGCTCGGTTTTCCAAGTGACGTTCTCTCTTCCACTCTGGTTTGATTCAATGGCATGGGATGCTCTGTATGTTGGCTCCTTACTCTTCTTATTGTCAAATATTAAGCTTATGAGATGATTGAATAATTATGCATGAGACAACTATGGATGATAAATGATTATGTTTTTTAAGTTTGAAATTGTATAGTTTGTGGTTCAGGTTATCTAATCTATGCATTATGCATCATGGGATGAATTGCATCCACTGAGGCTTGTTTTAGTTATTTATTTGTATTGCATAAGATATATGTGTCAGGAATACTTTCAACTGCAACTATAGGACTACAATCATGATATAGGGCAATGCTAGGAACAATATATTTATGATAAAGTTTCCATTAAGGCTTATGTTGAGTTATCATAGGAATGAAAACTAAATACATAATCTTACCATGTTGAATGCCCATTATTGATTTGTTCCTTTGAGTTGTAATGCATGCATAAGGGTTGATTTGGAATGTGGTAAAAAAGTCTATTAATTGAACCTAAAAGTCCACATTTTGGATCTAGTTGAACAAAGTAGATAGTTGGTATTATTGTGTAAGGGAGGTATGTGACATTATCACACCCTATTTTGGAAATAATGGTCGAAATATGCAAGTTGCAAATTAGTGGGCACTCTAAGCTTTGGGCACTCGATGTTATTTATTACCCCACTTTTTTTTTTTTCCTTCACAGTGATATGTGGCTCCTCAAGTTAGAGAATATCCATTTGGTGTTGAGAAGAACAGTGGCTCAGAAGATTATTAATCGTATTAGGAAGGTTTAAAGCAGGGGAAGGCCAAGAAGAGAGCAATCGTCATCCACCCCTCACAAAAGAACATGAATGGAGACTGCGGCATGGGAGGCTGCATAGGCTTATGTGGACCTTCACCCAGAATTGGGAAAGGTCATTCTGGAAGTTAAATAGCAAGGAGTCTGGGAGCAAAGAGAAAAAAAATCAAAGGGTCACGTGGTAGAGGAGGTCAATTGTGTGATAGGTAAAGGCTTCACTCGAAGAAGAGAAACCCTGTATCATAAAATTGTGGACACAACGTGGCACGTGAAAATGTTGATGGGCAAAGTCATAACAGAGACTAGTTCTTAGGGCACCTAGTCACGACTGTTTGACATCCTTCAAAGAAGAGTGGAGAGAGTGGAAACCCACCTATGCACATTGGTGGACATTTAATGGTGTTAGAAGGCCCGTATTGACTCGTTGGTGAAAAAGTTTGATACTTTCATGCATTACGTTCATCACTTGGACATCTTTCCTGACAATGTGGATGATCAATTGGCTACTGTGCGATGTGTATGTGTGCGTAGCATGAGAGGTGAGCCATCACATCAAGGCAGTCACATGGACCCTCTGAGCAAGTGGACCTCCCGTGGGCAATGAACTTGATAACTAATATGATATTATATGTCTCTATTTTGGTTTTGGGTATGGTTTTTAGAAGTCTTGTATAGACCTATTATGTCTAGCATTGGTAAGCATTTAAAGTATGTTAGGGTTGATCCAGTAGGCTGGCAGATAAATTTTATTATAAGTCATAGACAAATATGGAGCTACTTTTCTGGTTGTAAATTTTGTAAAAGCTGGTCTAGGAAGAAAAACATTTACAATGTCATACCTAGGAGGCAGATGAGAATATGGCTATACTACAGTTGGTTTAGCTTCCAATCAAGAATACCAACTGCAAATATTATGTATGTAATTTTGTTTTGAATGATGACTAGAAGTCCCACTGCTTATTTTTCAGCTTGATGAAGAAATGGAGATTCAATAAGCTTGGGAATTGGGGATTTCAACCAACAATTAGGCTGAACTTCTAGCATTGTGGTAGGGGTTAAACATAATGATATCAAGGGAAATTCAACATTTATTGGTCTTTGGTGGCTCAATGGTTGTAATCCAAAAGGTTTGTAAGCTCAAAGAAGCCTCTAATCCAAATGAATCACATGCTCTTTATAGAATAAGTCTTCAACTCATAAAATTTGAAAGCATTGATCTTTTCCATGTTAAAAGGAATCTCAACATGGTGGTGGGCACCTTAGAAAACAGGTTTATGTTGGGAACAAGGGGTGATGTTGGTGGACAATGGAAGGCCTTTTAATAGTCAATTTCCATGATAGTTTATATTATAGCTCGGAATCTCATGTTATTAAATAGAAATAAAAGTGGATTAAAAGGATGAGATGTTTGAAGCCCCTCTGACAAGCTCCATCATGAACATCCATTAATTCTCATAGCATTATACATGTTCTCGCGGTCGTTGACCTATGCTAAAGTTGGAAATTATGCTCACACCTAACTTATTCATGCTTTGCAAGAACTGTTAGCAGATAGGTGGAGGAGGATCCCCCTTGTTATTAAATTCAGAAGGATCCTCAGAATTAACATCTCTTCCTTCGTAGTGTAGAAAACATGTTTGCAATCCTTCATTTTAATTGAGCAAGTATTATCTTTAGAGTTAGTCTGAGGGAAATGGATCTCTATGTGTAACACATGCATGAAAGTATGTTTTTCATGGAGAGCGATTTGGAGAACAAAAATTTAGGGTGGGAAACCGTGATGGATTATAAAAGGAAGATGGGTTAGTTTAAGATCTCAAGGGCCTAGGTCTGGTGTTTATTTTTTTTGCAGAAGAAACAGATTGTGGAGTGAATTTCTTAATGGAGCATCAAGTCAATGATGGGCATGACGACCCCTCCTACCACCTGGCCTAGTTAACAGTGTTTGTAGACTTCATAATGAATTTGATCTCCAAGCATGGAAAAATGTTATTGAGTGAGTCACATGCTCATTTTTCTTTTCTTTCTCAGAAGATCAACTTGCTAGAATCCAAGTTGGAAAGGTTACAGGTAGCGATGATCATGTTGAATTTGAAGCCTCCTTCTTAGCTTCTACTCCCGATGCTTTTAGCTTGAACTATGCCCGTTTTGATATACCCTTATATGATTATATTAAAGAGGATACATGATCAACTGGACCTTAAATTTTTGAGCGAATTCAATCTTAAACTAGGGTTAAGCCCTTCATAAACGTACTTTTCCTTGTTCAACCTTTGCTATTATTATTTTTCTCCACTCCTTTCTATGCCTTTGTTCATTATGAATCTACACCTCGAACTGGATGATCTACAATTGGATCTGCCACTGGATCATAAACCAAGTATGTAACTTAAAGTACCAAGTAAATGGTGGAACTATGGTTTCAATGGGTACTAATTTGGTTATCTCATCAAAATTAGGGAAAATGAGATGAATTCTGAAGTTTCTAAGGATCTCGTGGTGCAGCAAGACAAAGTGCCAGAATTGTAGGAGGAGGGAGATGCCGATCAAAATGAAAGATTGATCTCTTCCCCTTTCCAGGCCAGGCCTAAACATATTGGAAACAATGTAAATTCTTCTACTGGAGTAAATTATGTTGTTGAACTATTGTAGGTTATATTTTCTTTATGTTTTGCAAATATATAGCCATATTAGGTGTTTTTCGGAAGTCTTATAAGAGAATTCAGTGTCGTCTGCAGTTATTTTTGGAATATTTTGAAGTTTGTGGAAGAAGGTTTTGTCCAATTTGTAAAAGGTTATGACTCTCTCTCTCTCTCTCTCTCTCTCTCTCTCTCTCTCTCTCTATAGATATATAGACCATAACATAATGGTGAGAGGTAAATAAGTATTATTAATAATAACTATATGTTATGTTAATTATATTATAGTTTGGAAATTTAATATTAATATATTAATATAATTTAATAATAATACATATATATATTAATACATCATTATAATATAATTAATAACCACAAATATACAAAATAATGGTGGTTATTATTTATATACTTATTAATAATTACAAATAGTTTTTTTAAAACAAGATACATAATAATTATTAATGTGGAATTGGTAAACATGGGTGTGCCAACTATATGTCCTATATAGTTTCTATATATCATAGATTAAGCTTAAGAAAACTTAATAGAAAAATAAAATTATCTTTTAACCTAAGTGACATGACACAGGGACACGGGGCACGCAAGAAACAAAATTTCGAGTGTCTGACACAGCCACGTTGACCCCCCGAAACATGACACGTAGGACACATTATATATTATTAATATATATAAATAATTAAAAATTAATTACTAAATAGATATTTCTTGCACAAATTCTCATTCATGACACAAATTCAGACATAGATCTAGATTCTACATTATAAATTTAAAATTTGTAAGTTTTACAAAGTAGCATTATGCTTACAAATACAATTGTGATAGATTCATCGATGGTCAAATAGGAGAAGGACAAGAAACTAAAGTTTTCTCATTATGTCATCAAAATAAAAATGTGTTACATAAGTAGTAGCAATGCCAATGACAAATAGAAATAGAAAATACAGAAAAACTACCAGGTAGTAGGCAGCTCATGACTCATGAGTCATTAGTCATCATCATCAAAATCAACATCACTATCATGGTCACCATTGCTCTCATATGTTTCTTCCTCTTCATCTATATCTAATGCCATCTTTGCATCTCATGGTGTGGAGGATGATGCCTCGAGAGTATCACCATCATCAAAAGCGTCAAGCTTTAGCACTGGGTCATTAAGATCCAAGTTGGCCAATGTCAACTCAACACTATTTTCCAAACCCATATCATCAAGAAACACATTCAACATCATGGTCTCTCCCTTCAATCACTCACCCCTCTTCCTATAAATAAGGCAAAGGTTGGTGTGCACATACACCATTGTCTTTGCCTTGTACTAGTCAATCCTTCTTTTCTTGACACTTTACAAATTCCTATATGTTCTCTAATTCCTCTCGAAATAAGAGGATGAAGTCACCCAAGAGAGGAGCCTTATGGGTAACAAATGTAGAGGAAGGCTTGTTGGCTTGTTGCCCCATGAGTTTCCCACCAAGAATAGGTCTTCTTAGTCCCACTATCTCTAATCACATCATAGCTTGCAAATCACCTAGTGCCACTCGAAAACTTTGCAAATGCATCCTCCATCTCATCAATCGATGCTCGATCCTGAAAATTCCTCCTCAATGCATCCTTACTCTCCTATGAAATTTCACCATCCATATAGGGAGAGAATCTACTGGAAGGTCCACCATTCAACCACTCATGGTTGTAGTATTTTGGGTTCAATAATTCAGCCAAACAATGCAAAGGTTTGCAATTTTTGTCCATCTTATTACAAGAATATCTCATACTAATGACACTTACTCTGTAAAATAATGGTCCTCATAAACTCAATCATGGAATCCCATCCCTCATAAACCATTCTTAGGATGGGTTGATCTATATCTGCAAATCGTAGAAAAGCAATGATAGGGTCCATGATCTTAATAGTGAGATATACCCTCTGCCAACAAACATCATCTAACACTATTTCCTTGACTCTTTTTAAGGGTGCTTGATTTTTCTTTCTCCAAAAAGACCAAAAATTTGAAATAACCATGGCCCCAAGAGCAATCTTGACCTCACTTAACCTCTTTAACATGATGAATCAAGAGGTAAAATGTGTATCTGCAATCTTCAAAAATGATAGATTGGTGTACACCTTGTATATTGTGAGGGCATTTGTATGATTTTGTATGGAGTTGCGGATATGCCAGGTATCCTAAATAATAATTCCAATCCAAGGCACATAAGAAGTAATAGATTTAAGTGCTAAATTCAAGGAAGGGAAAATGCAAGGTGTCCCAAATACTTGTGGATATTTAGCTTCTACAATCATGTTAGTAGCCTTGAAAACAGGTGCATTGTCTAAAAGGATTAACACACAAGAATGAACACCTACATCTTCAATAACTTTAATGAACAACTCACTGATATATTGTGCATCCTTGTTTTCTCCAAGTGCATCCATTGATTTCAAGAAAAATGGTCCATTCAAGGAAGACACCATGAAGTTGATGAGTGGGTGGCATGCTCGATCTGTCCATCCATCGGAAACAATACTAACCCCAGATGTTGGCCATGTTGATTTAATAATCTCAAGTGTTTTTTCCACCTGTTTCTTTTCCTTAGTCAATAATGTGGTTCTAAGCTTCTTGAGTTAGAGATTGACACATCTTAAGAAATAAAGGTGGGCGTGCAACATTAAAGCATATGAAATTTTGATAGAAAACGAATTCAGTGGTGAGATCAATCTCTTCCCATCTCTCTTCCTGAAAAATATTGTCCATTATACCAAGTGCCATTGCCTTTATTTTCGCTGCTTGACCCAATCCCCCACCAAAACTCTCAAATGTAAATTTGTTGCTGCTTTTTCTCAAGAATGGAAGGGGAGCATCATTCTTTTTTTTTAGATGATGCATACACCCTTGTCACACCAACATTGGCTTCTTTTTCCATTTCTTTCCTCTTAGGTAAAATTACATGTGTACATGCTCCAATTCCATAACCTAGTAAAGCCAACAAATGAGCGTTCACACAGTAATAAGTGATATTAAAATTATTGTTGCAATAGTTGCATTTTCAGGCAACATTGTCTCCTCCCTTCAACTTGCTGCCTAGCCCTTTATCTCTAGGGACATGCTTCCACAAGGAATATTTGTTTTCTTGATCCTGCTATCTTTCTAAATTAATTTTTCTCTCAACATTTGAAGTTGTTGCTATGAACTCACTTCCAATAGACGGAACACTTGTATACCTTGATGAAATTGGAATAAGAGGGGAATCGCCAATCAAGACATTCTTTCCTTTCCTTTGACCCTTCCCTGCTTCCCTCAATTGAGCCATGAATGTTGTTAAAAAAAAAAATGCACAAACTTGTAAAAGAAATGGACATGAAAATTGTTGTAGAAAAAATGAAAAAAATAGAAGCCAAATGCACTTACCATTGCTTGAATCACCTCCAAAATTCTCCCAAACCTTTTGCCAGAAGATCCACACATCATAGCAGAAGACACACTCAAGAATGAGTGACAAATGAGCTCAAATCAGGCTTTATTGGCAGCAGAACAAGCATTTATGTGGGATACATGTTCTGAAATCAGGTCACAATGGACACGAGCTCAGGTTTCACATGTCCTTTGAATCCCACAGTCGAGGATGTGATGGACACACTAATCATACATGTGCCCTAGTGAATCATATCTGATTCGTGGGATTCAGAACAAGAGGGTGATTAGACACATCCAATTTATTAACTTTTAACTTACAAAGATTATGAAATTTATGTTTGTAGACACATAACTTTTTGAAATTATTTTATAATATTTTAATATAAAAAAAATTGTTTACATATGCATCAATTCTTCTCACAAGTTAAAGTGTAATGGAAGTTATTATGGTAACTTTGATTTTTACTTTTTGTATTATGGTTTTTTATTTTTCAATCTATTTATCTTTGTTGGACACCTAATCCTCTAAGGGTTATGGTGTGCAAGATAAATAATAAAAGGAGTCCAAGAGACATTGGAAGGTGAATCCAACAGTCACAAGAATGTATTATAAATGTGCATATATGATAATAAGAAATGTAATTCACTGTTCTATCATTCATGACTATTCACATTCATGTGTTGTTGACATGGTATCAGAGCACAGGTTCCAAATTCAGTTTTCTCTGGTAACTCCTACAAAACCCTACCAATTCTTTGCAAGATTCTGACAATTCAAACTGTGAGCACTGATTTTGGTTTTGTGATGCATTGGTAAATTTAATCCTACGCTGAATTTCATTGAAGGGTTGAATTTTCCAAGCTTCTAGTGTGTACGTTCCTGCAACATCAAGAATTTGCATGTATGTTGGCTCTCTGCTACTATGCATGTATGTTTTCTCTCATCTTTTCATTCAAGACTGAGTTGTGTTCGTTCTCATTTAACATTGTATGTGCATTGAATAGTCTTTGATGACCATCACTTTTGTCGACTAACTCAATCTGTAGCTTTATGGCCTCACCTCTCCTACCTTCTTTGTCTATTCCTTTAATCATAGTAGCATAATTTGTTTGTCTGGGCTTACACCCTTTTTCAACCATCTTACCCAACATATCAATGGCTTTGGTTTGTCATTCTTGGAATGAGGATGTTAAAAATTAACATATTAGGCTCACAGTTTGTCTCTCCCATATGATTATAGAGCTTCATGGCTTTTTCTACCATACCCTCCTTGCATAAACTATTAATTAATGAACAATAAGTCATCACATAAGGTGTAAAACCCTTGCTACCATCTCTTCTAGAATATTCATAGCTTCCTTTGGCTTGTTATTTTCGCAAAGCCCATAAATAACTATAGAGTATGTAATCCTCATAGGAATACAACCTTTTTGAACTAACTAGTGAAGGATATATACAACTTGCTTTGTGTTTCCACTCTTGTAGATGCCGCCAATGAGAGATTTTGGAATAATTTGTTGACATTCGACCATCGTGCATTTGGTACTAAGTTCCTTTGAGCCCATGTTCTTTCACTGGACATTAATTTCATGGATCCATTAAATTTATCATGCTTCATGTGACCATGGATTTTCCTTTCGTAGTTGATGGATGAGGATGTGGGGAATATGAGAAAAATTCAACCTAAAGAGATTTATGGTTGCTACCGCTTCTAGAGTCTGAAGAACCATCTTGAATAAGATTGGTGAAGAGGAAGGCATAAGAGCCATTGTCTGCTGAAGGGCCTATTTAATGTCTGTGCTAGTCTAAGTTTTTTAATCCGTTTTTATTATATTGGCTACCTCACCAATCAACAATTTATGTCATTAAAATATGGAATGTCACCTCCGGCTCCAGAGGATGGCACCTCAAACTAGCAATTCTAGGTAGAGATGACTCTGTGATTTCATCCCTTGTTTGGTGCCAGTCTATCTCAAGGCCTTGTTAATCTGATCGTTTATTCTCAGTTGGCTTGGATGAGTCCATTTCTGAATGGGACTTTGGTTCCTTACATCAGAAGATGGTTGTAGAGGCCATTGGGGGATCTATTTGGAAAATGGCAGCTGAACCTTTACAATGTGCAAGAGTGGCACAATGGAAGTGTGTTGGGCCTGAACACATTGAGAAATAAAACACCATCTAGAAAACTTGTGATTGCTTCTAATTTAAGGACCTTCTTTTGCCAAGGTTGCACGACCTTACTTCAAAAAACAAGATATAAATTATCTGGCCTATGTTGTAATACATTGTTTGTGAAGGACAACATCACACTATTATCCAGGTTTGGTACTACAATTACATTTGGTGTTAGTACTGAGCCTTCTGCAAGTTTTGTTTATATTCTAATCCTTCATTTGGCCTTGGTGTAACATTTTGGAGTACATTTGAATCCACAAAATTAAACTCTTCGAAAATGGCCATACTTAAACCACCACATGTGGGATACCTCCCTTTCCCAGGTTGAAGGTCTCCCTCTCCAAAGCATTAGGGACACTTCTTTTGGAAAAAAAATTCAGCTTCTTACCAGACTTGGAAGAGTTCCGGGAACTACACTAAGCATTCCAGTGTTGGTGGTAATCCTTAAACCATCCCGTCATACCAACATTTTAGAGGGCACATTCAGCCTAGTGTTATCATTTTTTGCACATTTTGTATTACAACTCTCTTCTTGGACTCGTACATACCGCTTCGAATTAGGGGGGGGGTGGGGAATGTTGGACACCTAATCCTCTAAGAGTTGTGGCGTGGAAGATAAAAAATCAAAGAAGTCCAAGAGACATTGGAAGATGAATCCAACAGTCACAAGAATGTATTATAAATGAACATCTATGATAATAATAAATACAATTCTTTGTTCTATCATTCACGACTGTTCACATTCATGTGTTCCTGACAATCTTGTTACGATGATTTAGGAATTTTTTAATGAAAAACTGTAATTTTATGTGTTTTTTATTATTTTAAGTGTCAATGGAGTTAGATCAATAATTTAATGTATCCTAAGAATAATCTGACAAACAGACTAAACCAAACTGGCAATTCTAGGCGAAAAGGAAAAGTGCGTGGATATGGTGCGGGGAATGGATTTTTAATTGGATTATTGAACAACTGAACCTTGGGGGATCTATCTCAAAATTGGGACCTATCATCCTTGGGTCTTTAGCCAGGCCTTAAACATACATATTATTCTACTAGTGCACCTTTGTACATGCGCGGGCTATTATATTATTATACATCGAGATAAAAATTATGTTCGTGATCCCGTTCGTTAACAAGCTTGTCAAAAAGGTGGTTTAGTGCTTCATCATTTGTGGGCTCACGGGAGGGCGGCATCCGACCATTCAAAATGATACAATGCACCTCGCCTAAATAGAATGTATACATATGCCAAAACAAAAGCAAGTCTACTAAGTGGAGAGTAGAACTGATCGAATTTCTATTGTATTTGGTGAGGGACTTGCTTATACTTCCTACAATACAAGTTATCAAATTATAAATCTAACTATACTACTACTACTACTAGCCCTTACTCCTTCAAGACTTGAGTAAAACATATGGTCATTAATTTCATCTCCCAACTATGGTTAAGGACTTGAAACCCATACCTACTATGCACTACCTCATAAGAACATCCAATTCTACTAAGAGGCCAAATATCACCTAATGTTTGAAGTCATGTTCATGGCCCATGAACCCTATAGATCTAATTATATCCTAATTCCTTTGTTTTACTCTACTAACCATGTTTATGGCTAAAGACTCATCTTTAGACTACAAAACATCCTAAATGTGATTATACCATATTTGGATGTTAAATATCTATAGTAGAAAACATGTGTTGTGGTTTGAAGCATTTTACATGACCCATGTGCTTGGAATCTTTAGTTAGAGCCTACTTCCCTTATTCCTCCCTTGAGACCTATCCCTTTTATGTAAAATTCCCTAAGATCACATAGAGTAGCATTGAATGCCAAATATCACCTTTAAAGGACATATGTGGTGGTTTTACATATCAATTATGGCCAAAATCCCAAGAAGGTTCATTTACAGTCTTCACTTTCGTCCACATACCATGATAATGCACATGAAAAGCCATTCGTAGACTACAAAAACAATGAAAGGTTGATTGTATCACATTAAGAGGACAATGACCCTATTTTTAGGGCCTATGTGATAGTCTAAGGCCTTGTTCCTAGCCCGAGAGTCTTAAAAGATTCTCCTAAAATCTAATGCTCTTATTTTCCTCACCAAACCATTATTAAAGACTTGATATCCATACATAATTCATAAAACCTCATATTATTACATATATTCAACTCAAAATTATATACTCCCTCTATCAAACATATATAATAGTTAAAAACCCCATTAATAAATAAAAATATCTTAAAGAAATATCATTAATAAAATAATACTATTATTAAATGTAAACTTTTTATGTTAAATGACTACCACAAATTACATTTTCAAAAATATATAATATCTTTTCTAAAAGTTAATACATTATTTTTTTTTAACATATCTGCAAACCCATTAAAATTTCATAACAAAAACATGGTAAAACACTTCAATATCTTTTAAAAATCCAAAACATTGCTATAAGGAATGTTCGAGAAAATTACAAAAAAAAATATTTTCATATTTTCATATTATTTTTTATTAACTTAATAGAACTAAAATATCTCTACAGAAGCATATAAAATTCGTAAGATAAACATCATACATCTTTTCCACATCTTTTTAATCGAATAACGATCTTCGTAAAGGAATAAAAAACTTTAAAATTAAATTTCAGAATCAAAAGTTGTAGAAAAGTTACTTAAAGACTCTTGAAACATTTTAAGGTAGTAATTTCTTCTGTATAACCATACAAAAAGTTATTAGTTTGTGTTCTTCTAAAAGCTGTGTATGTTTATAAAGTGTTTGTGCATTTGTAGAGCACATGCACAGTTTTAAAGTGCGTGCGTTTCTAAAAAGCATGTGATTTTTTTGTGAACATATGAATGTCAAATATAAAATAAATGGGTGAACTTTTGCATGGCAATTCGAAGTTCATTGAAGGCAGGGTTGGAATTTGACGGGTAAATTGCCTGTTATGGGGTGATTTGCCCTTCAAATACAGGTTAAAGAATTACAAAACTGTCAAAAATCTGTTTTGAAACCATGAAAACAGGTTAGAAACTCTGAAAAACTTCAAATTTGACGGGCTGGTCTTTTTTCAAATTCCAACCCTAATTGAAGGTAATATATGATGAATGCTTGGTTTAAATAGTGTGTATATAGTTTTACAATATTGTGTTCGTGAGTGTTTTATTGACATTTTTTTAATCATGAATATCAGATAAAAGTTTATTTAAGATTATAAAATATAAAAAATCGAGGGCAGGGTGATTTGAAATAGGGAGAAAAAACATTGTTTTTCCCGATATTTTTTTAATTTCATTTTTATGTTTTTCTAATATTTTTCATTAAAATTTAATGTTTGTTTAATATATTTTATTTTATTTTTTATTTATAATTATTTATTTAATTTATTTAAATGTTTTTTCCTAATATTCCTATCATCTGACTAACATAAGTGGCAAGAGTGAGGGGTAGAGATACTAACATAAGTGGTAAGAGTGAGGGGTAGAAAGAAATAGTAGAGAAAATATAAAAACTATTTTAATATGTCTTCTTCAATATTCTCCACCATTATTTTTATGTTTTCTCTAGTATCCCCCACCATCACTCTCATGTTTTCTCCCAATCCGAATTTTTTATGTTCTCCAATATTTCCGCCACCCCACCAACATAAGGTGGCAAGGGAAGGGTGAGATGCGAGGAAATAGTGGAGAAAACAATTTTTTTGTTAATGTTTTCATGAGAGGGGTGGAGAAAAATAGTTGAGAAAACACTAAAAAACATTTTTTTAATGTTTTCTCCAATATTTGTTCTCACCTCCACCCTAATTTTTTTATTTTTAGTTATTTATTTAATGATTTCCAATATCCTACCCTCAACCCCAGTTGTTTTTTTTTTTTTTTTTTTTTTTTTTTTATGTTTTTCTCCCAACCCTCATAAGGTTGAGGATGGGGGGTGGAAGCAATATTGGAGAAAAGATAACTGATAGATAAGCATTAAGTTTGGAATTTCTTTCCACTATCCTTCAAACATTATGGGAGCCTCTCAGGTCATGAGGGTTGGGGTGTGGGAAATATTAGAGAAAACCTAAGTAATAGATACGGGTTATTTTTGGCATGTGCGTCCCCTACTCTCAAAACAGTATGGCAGTGTCCCCTACTCTTAAAACACTATGGCAACCTCTCAGCTCGTACTACTATCAACACCCTTGATGGTGCGGGTGGGAGGAAATATTGGAGAAAACATAAGTGATAGATAGGCATTAAGTCTATAATTTCTTTGCCCTACCTTTCAAACCTTATAGGAGCCTCTTAGGTCACGAGGGCGGAGGTGTAGAAAATATTAGAGAAAACACAAGTTATAGATAGGGGTTAGGTTTGGCATGCCTGTCCCTTACCCTCAAAATAGTATGGGATCCTCTCCGCTAATATTGCTACCATCACCCTTGAGGGTGGAGGTAGAAGGAAATATTGGAGAAAACATTAAAAAAAACCCACCCTCTATGAGGGTGGGGTTGACAAAAAATATTGGAGAAAACATAAAAAACCCCACCCTCATATAAGGATCGGTGTGAATGGAAATATGAGAGAAAACATAAATAAAATAAAATAAATTGATTTCTTCTTAAATGCCTTCCCGCTCCTCCCTTCCGTCCCAATCATCACCCTTATGAGGGTGGTTATGGGGTTTTTTTTAACGTTTTTTCCAATATTTTCTCCTATTAGTAAGTGGCGCTTTTTATGTTTTCTACAATATTTCATAGGCATATGGGGGTGGAATTTTTTTTATGTTTCCTCCAATATTTCTTCCCACTTCTACCCTCATATGAGGTAGTATTAGGGTGGAAGTGGAGGCTTTTTATGATTTCTCCAATATTTGAAAATAGATTCAAGTGAATGTTTTGTTCATATCTTAATAATTATAGGTGAATTCCAAATATTATTGCTCATGCAAGTCTAATTTCATTTACACATTTTTCTCCCTTTGTTAAGAATTATAACTAAATTTCATCTTTAATGTTTATATGTATGCAGCTCTTATTCTTTTTCTTGTTGTTGTCATTTCTATTGTACTTGGTATAGTATGCACTCTTTTGTCAAACACACTTCAACTTGCATTCTCTATTGTTATAATGAATCTATTGCCATCATTATACAATGTTGTATTACAAAAAAAGTTAGTTCACAATATGAGTTCTAATAGTATTGAGTTGAAAACTATAACTTTTAATACAATATTTAAAGCATTTACAATATGAGTTCTAATAATATTGAATTGAAAACTATGATTTTTAATACAGCATTTAAAGCAATACTTTCTAGTCTTACAAAAATTATTGTTTTTAATATGTTTTATTTTCATCATTTATATTCAATAAATAAAATATATTTAATTAATATAAATATAAATAATTAATAAAAATTTTTAATATATATTTATATACAATATATTTTTAATTATAATAAAATTTTATTTTATGGAATATATTTAAAGTTTATTTAAAAAGAATCTATCTGAATAGAAATCTAATGCAAACCAAGTATGATAAATTCAATCCACCTTTGGTATAGTTGATAACGTTAATCCACCTTTGGTATCAACTAGAATAATAAATGTATGGTACAGAAAAAGATATGAAAGACAATTACAATCTTCCATGTGATACTCCACCCTTAATATTCTTTAAGATGACTCATCCAAGTAATTTATTCTTTTATGAATACCGTCATAGAACTTGACTGTATGTCCGTATCGTCGACGCGTTTATGCAACGTCCATCCCTCTGTACCGCCACTTCCTTTCCATGGTTTTCTCTTTTGGATTGAAGTCTTCACCAATATTTGCAATATTTATTACGTAATTCTTTAAAGGAAAAATAAATTGAACAATTTATGTAAAGTGGATCATAAATTTTAGTGATATTTAGAATATGTGTATATTACTTAAATATTTAATTAAAAAAATGATTATCATGATTAAGGGAAGGTTGTGAAATTGAATTACATTTTATAAATTGTATTTTACAAATGGTAATTTATAATTATGTGTATCCATGTAAAAAATATTTGTGATTATTCATATTGCGAAATATATTTTTTAATTAAATTATTGATTCTTAATTTTAATATAAAATTTCAACAATTTCATCTTTAAGTAAATATTTAAATCTATGACTTTTTAATGTATATTATTATATTTATTATTATTTTATTATAAAAAGATTTTGGCGCAACGCGTTTTGAATTAAAGAAAAAGATTAAATAGGAAGACAAGTCAACCTAACAACTAGAAGGAAACAACTATATTTGATTACGGAAAGAAAATAAAAGATTTAATAATTATTAATTAATTTATTAATTGGTTATATATATATATATTATATATATATATATATATATATATATAATATATATATATATATAATTATTATAACTTCAATGGTTATATTGACTAGGGTTTAATAATAATCTATTAATTTATAAAAAGATTATACTTGAAACTATTATTTATTTTATTAAATATGTATTTATCAATAATTTAGATATGCCAACTTATATAATTATATCATTATGAAATCACATTATTATATATAACTATTCAATTTATGAATTAACAACTTCAACTAGAAGTAAGTATCTTAAATCTATAACATTTTATCAACAATTTAGAAATGAAACTTATATAACTATACAAATTATGAATTCTAGTTATTACTAAAAAATTACCATTCAACAACCCCAAATAAATATCCTCAATTTATGATTCTTTATTAACAATTTAAATATGCAATTTATATAACTATAATATTATAAAATCACATTATTATATATTATAAAATATTGTATATAACTATGCTAGTTATGAACTCTAGTTTTATAAAATCACATTATTATATATTATAAAATATTATATATAACTACACTGGTTATGAACTCTAGTTTTCTTAGTTATTGAGTTACCATTCAACAACCCCAATTAGTTTTCTTAGTTATTGAGTGACCATTCAACAACCCCAATTAAGTATCCTAAATCTATGACTCTTTATTAACAATTTAGATATGCCACTTGTTAACAATTTAGTTATGAAATCACATTATTTTATATAACTATGATAGTTATGAATTCTACTTATTATGACAAGGTTAGCATTCAGCATAATCATGTTTCCATGGAAGATACTGATAATCAAATCACTTATACTATATGGATGGGATGTCAAGTTTCGATGTTCTCTTTTGAATCTCTAAAGCTGGATGTGTGAAAATTAAGGAAAAACAGAGAAATCAATAATGCCTGAACTTTCAACAATGTAAACTTTGAAACGAGAACTGATACTATTACCCGTTTTGTAGAGATAGCAAAAGAGTGACCCAATTTTGAAAAGGGGATGTAGAACACACATATTTTTTTAGAGCATAGTTTTTGGCATTTTAATTTTTTTTTGTTTTTTGTACATTATGTTTTAGAATGTTATTAATTTGCATGCTGATTTAAAAAAGCAGTGATTCTGCATCAAGCCCTTTTTTTAAAAGGCCTATTTTTTGACTTTAAATTTTGAAATGTAAATAATTATTTTTTAAATTTAACAAATTTTGACACCTTTAGATTTTTTATGTCAAAATTAAAAAAAAAATATATCTATCTAATCTATATATATATAGATAAAAGACAAAAAACTATATATATATATATATATAAACTAAAAAATAGAACATACTCAAATTAAAAAAAAAAAAACCAAAAACAATAAAATTTAAATTATTATATATCTATCTATATATTAATATATTATATATATATATATATATATATATATATTATATAAATTTAAAATATATATATGATTTAAATTGTATTTACAAATGGAATTAATATTATTTGTATCAATGCAAAATATATGTGATTATTATATTTGTGAAATATATTTTTTAATTAAATAATTGATTCCTAATTTTAATATAAATTTCAACAATTTCATTTTTAAGTAAATATCTTAAATCTATGACTTTTTAATGTATCAAATATTTTTTTTTCGGAAGAAGTTATATTGAAGATTTTGGTTGACGCATTTTGAACCAAATCTTCAAGACACAATGAAGAAACAGATCCAGGAAAAAGATTAAATAGGGAGACAAGATTAAATAGGGACACAGGGCAACCTAACAGCTAAAAGGAAACAACTGTATTTAACTAGGGGAAGAAAATGAAAAGTTCAATATTATTTAATTAATTTTATTAATTGTTAATTATATATAATATATATAATATATATATATATATATAATATATATATAATATAACTCAATGGTTTATATTTAACTAGGGTTTTAATAATATCTATTAATTTATAAAAGATTATACTTTGAAACTAATTTATTATTTTATTTAATATGTATTTATCAATAATTTAGAAATGCAACTTATATATAAATTATGTCATTATGAAAATCACATTATATATAACTATGCCAATTATGATTAACAATTCAACTCTAAGTAAACAATCCTTAAATCTATAACATTTTATCAACAATTTAGATATGCAACTTAATATAACTATGCAATTATGAATCACACTTTTTAAAAATAACTATGCAAGTTATGAATTCTAGTTAATTACTAAAAAGTTACTGTGCAACAACCCAAGTAAATATCCTAAATTTATGATTCTTTATTAACAATTTAAATATGCAATTATATAACTACCTATCTATAAAAATCAAATTATATATATATAATATATTATATATAGTTATTACTAGTTATGAACTCTAGTTTTATAAAATCACATTATTATATATTATAAAATATTATATATAACTATGCTAGTTATGAACTCTAGTTTTCAATAAATTGAGTTACCATTCAACAACCCAAATTAAGTTTCCTAAATCTGACTCTTTATTAACAATTTAGGTATGCCCCTTATTAACAATTTAGTTATGAAATCACATTATTTTATATAACTATGATAGTTTTGAATTCTACTTATTACGACAAGGTTGCATTCAGCATAATCATGTCTTCCATGGAAGATACTGACAGTCAAATCACTTATACCGTATGGATGGGATTTCAAGTTTCGATGTTCTCCTCTGAATCAGCTGGATGTGTGAAAATTAAGGAAAAACAGAGAAATCAATAATGCCTGAACTTCCACAAAAATCTTGACATGCCGCACTAATTATTCATCAAATATTTAGAGATACTTCTGAATATATGATAATTTCATTCGAGGTATTCGACGTTGAACTAATGTTATTCTATCGACTGACCCCATTATAAACCTAATATCTAACTGGCGGTAATACTATCACGCTGTGACCGGTGAGGTTAAGTTGATTGTATAACATATGGGTGCGGTTAAAAAATTGACTTAGTCCATATACGGAAGATTCTCAAATATTCGGGAATCTGCAATCGATTTATAAATCAGATGTGACTCACTGTATCTACAAGAAAATTTTATTTAGTATATCACACTATATGCACAATTTTTTTATTATTTAGTAATGCATCTATACAGAGGGATATAATGCCATGCAATGCAAAAGCTGGAAATTAACTGAATTCAACTGATTTCTCCCTTGGTGCCTGTAAGAGGCTTGATGTTCGCCAACTTTACCATCGATATTGCAAACTGCTCTAAGAAGGCCTCCTCATTTTCTGCGTATGTTTTCACTAGCTCCATCGTCTTGCCTTTGCCCTTGGCGTACAATTCTCCGTCGGAGTTCAACAGTCCATGCCCGCTGACCAAATGCTTGAAGTAGTAGTTGTCGAATTTGGTTGGACTCACGAAATCTAGTGGAAACAGGTTATTATCTCCTCCAGATTTGGGACACATGGTTTTGAGCTGAGCATAGTAGGGTTGGTCTAAGGTGAAGTCTGGCTGCCCATTTGCACTCTGGTTGTAAAGCCTCTGCTTGCAACTTGTGCATCGAGATTGGCCGATGGTGTGAGTCGTGACTTCCTGGATAATTAGCATTTTTATTTGGATTTCAGTTTTTAATAATCTCCACCTGGTATTCAATACTACAAAACAAAATGAATGAATGGCAATTTAAATAATATACTATAAAAGATGAGAATACAAATAAACATACCTGAGAGGGCAACCAAGTCTACCTCATACAGACCCTGTCGCTTAAACTTGGTAATGAGAGTTTGGAGAGTTGAGATGGGCGCTGGGATATTGTTGTTGGACCCACTCAAGCTTTCATTCCTCGAGTCTCTCCTTCCCAGAAAAACAGGAAAGGATGGACCTCCAGTCTGACAATATTCATCCATAACACATCAGTATGTATTATTATTTATTTGGAGTATTTTCGTTTAGATTTTAGATTTTTGGAATATTTCTGAATTGAATGGAATATTCGGAAATATGATTCTCAAGAAAAAGTTCAATAATTAATTTAGTTGATGACTATAAAATTCCAGAATATTTCTGAAATCTAAAATCCAAAAATAAATTTAGTTAAAAACAACTCAATCAATTGTAACACTTAAAAATCTAAAATATTTTTAAAATCGACCATTAAAATAATTTCTACTACTTTCAAATCTATTCCAAACACCGTAAATGTAATATTTTAATAATAAATAGATGAGTATATAATGTATTAATAAAACTACTGATTCACGAGCTGCAAGAGCGAGAATATCTGTACAGGATACAGTTTTTGGGCACGCCGCCTCCAGTGCACTCTTAATCTGATTAACGACTGTAAATCCCCTAGCAGAGCTATTGTTGGGATTTGATCCCTTCTCAGTCACAACTTTTGAACTGTTATCAAGCAGCAAAGATGCGTCGCACCCCTGTCATGTAATTAATTGTATACACAGATTAATCTTGTTATTAACGAGTTGATTAGTTAATACTAGTAGCTAGCAATTAGATGAATTATGATAAGTAGCAGAATATATATATGATTACCTGGACGCTGCCATTCGAGCTTCCTTCATCACGGCCTTCGCTACTACTGATTTCACTATTTCCTCGGCCATGGGGCATGAATTGGCATACAAATTTGGAACCAAAGCAGCTTGGGAATACCCATAGGATAATAACAATGATATTACGAAGAAATATGCCCGTGGCGAGCAAATTGGTGAAAGAGCAAGGGAGGAGGAAAAAGTTTTGGCCATAATTGATTCTGAAAAATATGAAATGAATTAATCTTCGTATCAACTCAGCAAAGCTTGCTGTGCTCGATTGATTATGTGGATTAGGTCCTCAATGTCGACGCTTATTTAAATCATTCACAGCACCTGCGTGCATGTAATCCGCCTCGTTCGTTCGCATTTGTTGTCGGAAGTTCAGTGGAAGAAGACCGTTCAGCTACTCCACAAAAGTCTGGAGCATATCGACTGCACAACCAACAGTCCACTGGTGTTGGATGTTGGATGATAGTGATTTTTTCTTTTATTTTTTTCTTATGTCGAAATATCAATAAGCAATCAGCAACTACTTCATGCATCCAACGGGTATGAATCAAAGTTAATGGTTGATATTGTCTCATGAAAGTTGTATGCAGAATTTGGAATTTGATTGCCTAGTCAATTATTTCACCTGCTCTCGTCTATTAAATTTTAAAATATTTTTGCTTTCATTTATGTACTTTTCACCAAATCTAGAAGCCATCACAATTATTTCACCTGCTCTCGCCTATTAAATTTTAAAATATTTTTGCTTTCATTTATGTACTTTTCACCAAATCTAGAAGCCATCACAACTATCTGTTGAGACTCCATGCCAAATAACTACGGATGTAGTTTTAGTTCGTGACCTCCCGGAGTACATACCAACTAAGTTAGTTACATGATAGTGATATGATAATTGATTCGTGGACACCAGATATTAAAAACTCCATGTGGGTCACCGCCGTTTGTTTAGTTTTTTACATATTTAAAAAAACATAAGCCTCACGATAACACTAATATGTTGACTTGCGGCCATAGCAATAGTTGTTTATTACAGTGAAACGTAGCAACTTTGCATTGAGTAAACCCAGTGGATAACAGACGAGGTAATGCATGTTCTAGTCTCTTTTCATGTAACAGTTATCTCGTGCATATAAATCTGGTTACAGACAAGGGCATTTTTGCGATCTACTATGTTTCATGAAGACAGTGTATAAGTTGTAATATGACGCAGAAGGCTGGCAAAGCCCAATAACTTATGAGTAATTGATGAGCACAAATTAACTTCAGACGAAAATGCCCAATTGAAAAACAGTGAATTTTGCTACTTTACATATTATTCGAATCAATAGTCGCACAATGGAATTAACCATTTTCTTTCATAGAATGGATTGAATGAAGGTAGCTCCACCGTATGTCAACAATGAATAGAATCAGAGGAATAACGTCAACCTAT
>APFE030634390.1:51284-86021 GCA_000404065.3 Pinus taeda | reverse complement strand
ACTAGAAGTAAGTATCTTAAATCTATAACATTTTATCAACAATTTAGAAATGAAACTTATATAACTATACAAATTATGAATTCTAGTTATTACTAAAAAATTACCATTCAACAACCCCAAATAAATATCCTCAATTTATGATTCTTTATTAACAATTTAAATATGCAATTTATATAACTATAATATTATAAAATCACGATCTTATTAATATTTATTTAAATAATATGTTATTCATAACTTATTGTAGTTAGTAAACTCTGAGTTTTATATATCATACATTATTATATATTATAAAATATTATATATAACTACACTGGTTATGAACTCTAGTTTTCTTAGTTATTGAGTTACCATTCAACAACCCCAATTAGTTTTCTTAGTTATTGAGTGACCATTCAACAACCCCAATTAAGTATCCTAAATCTATGACTCTTTATTAACAATTTAGATATGCCACTTGTTAACAATTTAGTTATGAAATCACATTATTTTATATAACTATGATAGTTATGAATTCTACTTATTATGACAAGGTTAGCATTCAGCATAATCATGTTTCCATGGAAGATACTGATAATCAAATCACTTATACTATATGGATGGGATGTCAAGTTTCGATGTTCTCTTTTGAATCTCTAAAGCTGGATGTGTGAAAATTAAGGAAAAACAGAGAAATCAATAATGCCTGAACTTTCAACAATGTAAACTTTGAAACGAGAACTGATACTATTACCCGTTTTGTAGAGATAGCAAAAGAGTGACCCAATTTTGAAAAGGGGATGTAGAACACACATATTTTTTTAGAGCATAGTTTTTGGCATTTTAATTTTTTTTTGTTTTTTGTACATTATGTTTTAGAATGTTATTAATTTGCATGCTGATTTAAAAAAGCAGTGATTCTGCATCAAGCCCTTTTTTTAAAAGGCCTATTTTTTGACTTTAAATTTTGAAATGTAAATAATTATTTTTTAAATTTAACAAATTTTGACACTTTAGATTATTTATTCAATAAAAAGAAAAAAAATATCTATCTATACAAATAGAGATAAAGAACAAAAAACTATATAATAATATATAAGAACTAAAATAGAAACAACTCAAATAAAAAAAAAAACCAACAACAATAAATTTAAATTATATTATATAATTATATATAATATAATAAGAGTAATTAAGCTAAAAATAAAGATTAAATTGTAATTTACAAAGGTATTAAATAATTCATTTGTACTAATGCAAAAATATGTGATATTTATATGGTGAAATATATTTTTTAATTAAATAATTGATTCCTAATTTTAATATAAATTTCAACAATTTCATTTTTAAGTAAATATCTTAAATCTATGACTTTTTAATGTATCAAATATTTTTTTTTCGGAAGAAGTTATATTGAAGATTTTGGTTGACGCATTTTGAACCAAATCTTCAAGACACAATGAAGAAACAGATCCAGGAAAAAGATTAAATAGGGAGACAAGATTAAATAGGGACACAGGGCAACCTAACAGCTAAAAGGAAACAACTGTATTTAACTAGGGGAAGAAAATGAAAAGTTCAATATTATTTAATTAATTAATTAATTGTTTATATATTATATATTATATATATATATTATATTTATATAATATATATATATAAATAATTAACTCATGGTTACTTACTAGGTTTTAATAATATAATTAATTTATTAAAAAAGATTATACTTGAAACTATTTATTTTTTATAATATTGTATTTATCAATAATTTAGATATGCAACTTATATAATTATGTCATTATGAAATCAATTATTATATAACTATGCCAAATTATGAATTAACAACTTCAACTCTAAGTAAGATCCTAAATCTATAACATTTATCAAACAATTTAGATATGCAACTTATATAACTATGCAATTATGAAGTCACTATTTTAAAATAACTATGACAAGATTATGAATTCTAGTTATTACTAAAAAATTACCATTCAACAACCCCAAATAAATATCCTCAATTTATGATTCTTTATTAACAATTTAAATATGCAATTTATATAACTATAATATTATAAAATCACATTATTATATATTATAAAATATTGTATATAACTATGCTAGTTATGAACTCTAGTTTTATAAAATCACATTATTATATATTATAAAATATTATATATAACTATGCTAGTTATGAACTCTAGTTTTCAATAAATTGAGTTACCATTCAACAACCCAAATTAAGTTTCCTAAATCTGACTCTTTATTAACAATTTAGGTATGCCCCTTATTAACAATTTAGTTATGAAATCACATTATTTTATATAACTATGATAGTTTTGAATTCTACTTATTACGACAAGGTTGCATTCAGCATAATCATGTCTTCCATGGAAGATACTGACAGTCAAATCACTTATACCGTATGGATGGGATTTCAAGTTTCGATGTTCTCCTCTGAATCAGCTGGATGTGTGAAAATTAAGGAAAAACAGAGAAATCAATAATGCCTGAACTTCCACAAAAATCTTGACATGCCGCACTAATTATTCATCAAATATTTAGAGATACTTCTGAATATATGATAATTTCATTCGAGGTATTCGACGTTGAACTAATGTTATTCTATCGACTGACCCCATTATAAACCTAATATCTAACTGGCGGTAATACTATCACGCTGTGACCGGTGAGGTTAAGTTGATTGTATAACATATGGGTGCGGTTAAAAAATTGACTTAGTCCATATACGGAAGATTCTCAAATATTCGGGAATCTGCAATCGATTTATAAATCAGATGTGACTCACTGTATCTACAAGAAAATTTTATTTAGTATATCACACTATATGCACAATTTTTTTATTATTTAGTAATGCATCTATACAGAGGGATATAATGCCATGCAATGCAAAAGCTGGAAATTAACTGAATTCAACTGATTTCTCCCTTGGTGCCTGTAAGAGGCTTGATGTTCGCCAACTTTACCATCGATATTGCAAACTGCTCTAAGAAGGCCTCCTCATTTTCTGCGTATGTTTTCACTAGCTCCATCGTCTTGCCTTTGCCCTTGGCGTACAATTCTCCGTCGGAGTTCAACAGTCCATGCCCGCTGACCAAATGCTTGAAGTAGTAGTTGTCGAATTTGGTTGGACTCACGAAATCTAGTGGAAACAGGTTATTATCTCCTCCAGATTTGGGACACATGGTTTTGAGCTGAGCATAGTAGGGTTGGTCTAAGGTGAAGTCTGGCTGCCCATTTGCACTCTGGTTGTAAAGCCTCTGCTTGCAACTTGTGCATCGAGATTGGCCGATGGTGTGAGTCGTGACTTCCTGGATAATTAGCATTTTTATTTGGATTTCAGTTTTTAATAATCTCCACCTGGTATTCAATACTACAAAACAAAATGAATGAATGGCAATTTAAATAATATACTATAAAAGATGAGAATACAAATAAACATACCTGAGAGGGCAACCAAGTCTACCTCATACAGACCCTGTCGCTTAAACTTGGTAATGAGAGTTTGGAGAGTTGAGATGGGCGCTGGGATATTGTTGTTGGACCCACTCAAGCTTTCATTCCTCGAGTCTCTCCTTCCCAGAAAAACAGGAAAGGATGGACCTCCAGTCTGACAATATTCATCCATAACACATCAGTATGTATTATTATTTATTTGGAGTATTTTCGTTTAGATTTTAGATTTTTGGAATATTTCTGAATTGAATGGAATATTCGGAAATATGATTCTCAAGAAAAAGTTCAATAATTAATTTAGTTGATGACTATAAAATTCCAGAATATTTCTGAAATCTAAAATCCAAAAATAAATTTAGTTAAAAACAACTCAATCAATTGTAACACTTAAAAATCTAAAATATTTTTAAAATCGACCATTAAAATAATTTCTACTACTTTCAAATCTATTCCAAACACCGTAAATGTAATATTTTAATAATAAATAGATGAGTATATAATGTATTAATAAAACTACTGATTCACGAGCTGCAAGAGCGAGAATATCTGTACAGGATACAGTTTTTGGGCACGCCGCCTCCAGTGCACTCTTAATCTGATTAACGACTGTAAATCCCCTAGCAGAGCTATTGTTGGGATTTGATCCCTTCTCAGTCACAACTTTTGAACTGTTATCAAGCAGCAAAGATGCGTCGCACCCCTGTCATGTAATTAATTGTATACACAGATTAATCTTGTTATTAACGAGTTGATTAGTTAATACTAGTAGCTAGCAATTAGATGAATTATGATAAGTAGCAGAATATATATATGATTACCTGGACGCTGCCATTCGAGCTTCCTTCATCACGGCCTTCGCTACTACTGATTTCACTATTTCCTCGGCCATGGGGCATGAATTGGCATACAAATTTGGAACCAAAGCAGCTTGGGAATACCCATAGGATAATAACAATGATATTACGAAGAAATATGCCCGTGGCGAGCAAATTGGTGAAAGAGCAAGGGAGGAGGAAAAAGTTTTGGCCATAATTGATTCTGAAAAATATGAAATGAATTAATCTTCGTATCAACTCAGCAAAGCTTGCTGTGCTCGATTGATTATGTGGATTAGGTCCTCAATGTCGACGCTTATTTAAATCATTCACAGCACCTGCGTGCATGTAATCCGCCTCGTTCGTTCGCATTTGTTGTCGGAAGTTCAGTGGAAGAAGACCGTTCAGCTACTCCACAAAAGTCTGGAGCATATCGACTGCACAACCAACAGTCCACTGGTGTTGGATGTTGGATGATAGTGATTTTTTCTTTTATTTTTTTCTTATGTCGAAATATCAATAAGCAATCAGCAACTACTTCATGCATCCAACGGGTATGAATCAAAGTTAATGGTTGATATTGTCTCATGAAAGTTGTATGCAGAATTTGGAATTTGATTGCCTAGTCAATTATTTCACCTGCTCTCGTCTATTAAATTTTAAAATATTTTTGCTTTCATTTATGTACTTTTCACCAAATCTAGAAGCCATCACAATTATTTCACCTGCTCTCGCCTATTAAATTTTAAAATATTTTTGCTTTCATTTATGTACTTTTCACCAAATCTAGAAGCCATCACAACTATCTGTTGAGACTCCATGCCAAATAACTACGGATGTAGTTTTAGTTCGTGACCTCCCGGAGTACATACCAACTAAGTTAGTTACATGATAGTGATATGATAATTGATTCGTGGACACCAGATATTAAAAACTCCATGTGGGTCACCGCCGTTTGTTTAGTTTTTTACATATTTAAAAAAACATAAGCCTCACGATAACACTAATATGTTGACTTGCGGCCATAGCAATAGTTGTTTATTACAGTGAAACGTAGCAACTTTGCATTGAGTAAACCCAGTGGATAACAGACGAGGTAATGCATGTTCTAGTCTCTTTTCATGTAACAGTTATCTCGTGCATATAAATCTGGTTACAGACAAGGGCATTTTTGCGATCTACTATGTTTCATGAAGACAGTGTATAAGTTGTAATATGACGCAGAAGGCTGGCAAAGCCCAATAACTTATGAGTAATTGATGAGCACAAATTAACTTCAGACGAAAATGCCCAATTGAAAAACAGTGAATTTTGCTACTTTACATATTATTCGAATCAATAGTCGCACAATGGAATTAACCATTTTCTTTCATAGAATGGATTGAATGAAGGTAGCTCCACCGTATGTCAACAATGAATAGAATCAGAGGAATAACGTCAACCTATCAATGAATGGAGCTGAAGAATGTAGCATTTGAACAGGAGCCAATTCATAAGGTTTGAAGGTCAATCCGAGGCAATGATGTGTTCCATAACTTCTTTTCAACAAAGAAATTTGCAATTATAGCAGATTGATGAGTTTCATTTAATATTTTAGAAAGATGGCTGTAATAGGCAAGTCAATCAATACCTTCTATGAAGATTTCGATTTGTATGGTCAACGATAGTCCATCCATCAGAACTTCGCCATTTTCCAAACCACTGACAGGCCTAATCTGGCTTATCAGGCTTCCTATTCGAAGTTTAGGAACAATGCTTAGGTATGTCTTACCTTTCCAAGAGTCTACCATGGGATGAAACTGTTTCCGGATTATAGACCAGTGGAACTTCAAACTCTGTTTGCTTGCTAAGCTATGAATATTAGTTGTTTCCATTTTGTTAAACAGCCAAATTGCTGCAATAGTTAATTATAATATCCTGGATGGCAAGAACACTGTTTCAGCTTATTCCGCATAAAGCGGTGATCACGTAAAAACAAGAGTAAATGACATGTGTGCACTTGGTGTACAAACGAATTATACAGAAGTGTGTAGTGTGTGTATAGCTTTCTATGAGCTAATTTTTTTTTAGCATTCCATAAGAATATAAATACATGATCTTCAAAGGCGGTCATCAAGTAAAAACAAGAGTAAATGACGTGTGTGCACTTGGTGTATAAACGGACTACACAGAAGTGTGTATAGCTTTCTATGAGCTAATTGTTTTTATGTATCTCATAAGAATATAAATACATGTTCTTCAAAGTTAATTTACATTATGTTGGAAGGATGTATGTTTAGCCCTCTGGTTGCATACGATGAGTGGATATGGTTCGACACTCGTGTTGTGATTACATGCCTATGTTACATATATGGCTTGCATGTAGGGCTCATTGCGGGGTTACATATATGGCTTGCATGTAGGGCTTATTGCGGGGTTACAATGAGCTCTTTCGATAGATCAAAATTCTCACAAATTAACATGAGTTAAAAGCTAAGTTAAGAGGCTAGATATTTATAACCGAGCTTGAGGAATAAACAAAATTGAAGATTTACAATATATTTAGAAATTCAGAATATGTGGTGTATTTGATTCTTGATAAATATAATAATGGTTAAATATTAAATTATATCTATCCTATAATTCATTAATTTTTAATCCTTGTACTTATAATGAATTTCCTTATGTCTAAACAATTGTGGTGAATGGGCATTGAATGGGAAAATGAAAAATGGTTTCTTCTGAACTCTAACCTAATGGGCATCATGATGGTCCACTGAAACCAAGCTTTTTTAGATTTCTTGAGTTGAAACCTTATTTTCCAGGATGCACCATTAAATAAATCTACACTGTGTTATATAACATAGAATCTTGTAACGTTGCAGTAGAGTAGAAGAATAATGCAAAGAAAGGATAAGAACTAACATATTGATTTCAATAAGTAGAAATGGTCAACCATAAATTGGTTATTTATTTTATGGGCTTACTTATTGAGTATTAGGAATTACCTACACATTGTTAATAAGATATCAAATTAGATAACATCTATATCCTTGAAATTAGAGAATGCTCAAATACTCAATTGAAATTAAAGAAGGCTCAAATACTCAATGCCTCATCATAAGAGAAGTAAAGCATATAACCAGCTTTTGGAAGGATAATTGATATGAAAGTTATGAATAAATGATGGTGGTGAATAAGTGATTTTTAAAGTATAGCTATTTGATGGATTTTAGTGTGGTCATCATATCATTTTACTCATATTAAAATTATATTATGAGTTGTATGATTGCTATGCAAGGACATAGCTTAATAAAATACAAACTAATTTAGGTAAAGATAGTCGAGTCAATGACATAAACTAATGGAATAAAGTTTATACTCCTAGATATCTTAAGAAAGAATGAAATATAAATGAAAGAAACAAGGATCTTTCCATTAAGATCATGGTGAAAAGTAAAAGATAAAATATATAGAGGGAATCTATATAAATCAACGAAAGATAACTCGTGACATTCTATCAACATTACCAATAGATTGATGGTTAATTAATTTCCATCCTAGAACAGTTTTTAAAAGTCTTCTTAAAATTGTATCTATTTAGCAAACTTCCCCTGAAGTATCGTTAAACTAGTAAAAGACAGGTCTCTATATGTGCTATGAGAATATGTAATTAGCTTTCGATTTAATATTTTGTGTTAATTGATGCATCTACATGTAATGATGCAATTCATTTTTGGATATGGTTTTGCCAATGATTAAATCATTTAATTCACCCTTAGTGGGAAAATGCTCCAAATATACGTTATTGGAGGCAACAAAACCTTGTTGGGTTATTATGCATAGTTAATTGGACATGCATAGTTTGGAACCTATAGGTTGCTTTTCAATAAAAAATTATTTAAATAATTGAAACTAAGATAGATAATAGGCCCAAATTATATTCTGATCTAAACAGAACTAGGGTTAGAGCGTGAAGTGAATGCACAAATGCAATACAACTCACTATATGCATGTTGGAGAAGACATCATACATTAATAAATTATGACTCTAATAAGAAGGTCAATGGAACTGACACCCAACAATACATTTGGTGTAAGTACATAGTAGGAGTGTAAAAGCAACTCCTAGTGCTTCTTGATTAACAACAATAAGAGAATATTAGATGCAAGATCAAGTTTACTCAAATTCCAATGTGCAAATTATTGTAATTCAAAGTATGAAACCTCAAACTTGACCTTGATGTGGATATCCATTCAGATAAAGACGGGGTTTTGTTAATATCTCACAAATAGGAACTTTTCAAATCTGCAACAAGAAGAAGATGCTTCCAGTAGAATGATTGTATCTTACAAATGTGCCTCTTGAAGGAAGTGTTAAGATACAAATGATCTATATGATTTTACTATAAACAAAGTATATGATTTGATAATCACCCTATGAGTGACCTCAGTTAAAGATTTATTAAATGAAGGTATTATACACTCATGTGTTGGTGTGTGTCTCTATGTTATTTAAGCAACGAATTGATCAGATTGCAAATACACAGACACTTGAAATGGAAGACAACAGAGAAATACAGTAAGAAAATACAAGAACACAAGAAATTAATAAGGAGTTCACCCTATCCTCCAGGGCTACATCTCTGGTCTAGCTCTCAGTGGTGGCCTTCTTTTATTGTGTCTTGAAGTAGAGAATTACAATGAAGGAGCTCAATATGAGTCTCCTGAAATAGATTGGCTTGGCAGGGTGGTTCTTAGATTCCCCAAACCACTAGAGTACACAGACTCTTTTCCTTACCATATCTTTGACCTCTCTGGTCTGAGAGATCCTCTCAAGGATGGCTTGAATTTTTCAATCTCTCTGGTGCTCGGCGTTGCCTTTGGTCAGTTTGACCCTTCTGTCTTCTTTCTGCTTTTTGCTTCACTGGTTCTTCTCTTCTCTGTCTTCTGTCTTTGGTGCTCCTCTCTGGGTGTCCTTTCTGTTCTTTATTCATGGCTTTAAATCCATTCGGGCTCATGGCAGTTCTATTCCTCTTCCCCTCTGTTAATTTGCCTACTATAGCTTCGCTTGGAGTTCCCTGTTTCGGCGTCATGGTCGGGCTCACAGGGAGTGGCCACTTGTCATCTTGCAAACTACGCCAACATTCTTCTTCGATTCAATTCTTCGATTACGTCGTGGAATGAGTCTTCCGCCACCTTGGCGGTTAAAGCGGACCTTATATTCTTCTAAACTGTGGCTTATTCCCTCATTAAATCTGGTCTTACCGTCGGGTGCAATATCAACCGTCATATCAGGATCCCCCAGATCCAATGCCATCTACTCATTTTGCACGGTGGACTTGCTCATCCATTATTGCGTGATGTGCGGAAGTTTTCTCTCTTCTCTACTTGCCACGCGTCGGGCATTGAGTGGAATCGCTCCACTTTCATCAAAACTGCTTACCACCCAAGGATGCCCCTGATCGATACCGTTGTTTTGGATTGGGTCCCACCTCTAGTCCTTAGCCTTTTATCCCACAGTTTTCCCGGCTCCCAAGCGACCGAGTGCTCGAGGCCTCTCCTTTTTGAGGGTTTTTGCCCAGCGATGCAGCTAAGTGCTAATCGCGCATCAAAATCTCCCTTTGTCTCCCGATCCAGGCTCCCCAGGGGCTAGTTTCGCCTCCCGTGCAGTCTCCATGGGCCTCGGTCAGTGCACTTTGACTGAGGTCCTCATCGTTCCACGCTAGCTGCCAAGTGCCACTAGTTTAGAGGTGTTTTTGATCATTGTTTTGAATTCTTTGAGGTCTTTCCTGACCTGGTATAGCCATGGTTCTTTCGATTATTCTTCATGGATCCAATTCGGATCACGGCCTTCCCACTGAAAAGCTTTTGGACCACCAAAAGTTGGTTTTCAAGCATCGACTAAGTGAGGGTATTGTTGTCTCACTTGTCCAATCTCAATCCACTTTGCACTGCTAGGCTTTGAACCTTTGAGCCCAATTCTGAGGTACTCAACATCTCCTCTGCGCGTCGTCCTCACCTTCCTGCCCAGCACTGTGTCTTCCTGCAATTCATTAAGATATTCAGGTAGCAGGTCATCAATATAAGGCAATTGACTTTGCTCGTCAGGATCCTCAACCATTGAAGGTTCAAACAATCTCAAGAAATCTACATTTATGACTGAGTAGATGTTCATGTAAGCTAGTAGATCAAGGTGAAAAGAATTTTTGCCAATCCTCTCAAGTATCTTGAAGGGTCCATACCTGATAGGCTTTAGATTTTTACCTTTAGCTTACATCCTATCCTTGCTGATATACAGCCAGACCTGGTCTCCAACTTGAAAAATATGCTCCATCCGATGCTTGTCACGCCTAGCCTTGTATTTGGCTTGGCTCTTTTCCAGCTATTCTTGTACTGCCTGATGGATCTCTTGGATCTGTTCAATGATCCTAGTTTCCTTGTCCAAATCACTGTGTCCATCAACTGTGGTATCTTTACCAAAGACAAAATCCAAAGGAGACCTTGGTGTGAAACCAAAATAGGTCTCAAAAGGAGATCTATGTGTAGAAGAGTGTTTTTCTTTGTTGTAAGCATGATGCACATAACACAAATGTTCATCCCAAATTTTAGGATGTTTGCTGCAATATCTTCTGAGTAATTGGATCACTGTCCTGTTAACTACTCTCTGGCCATCGGTTTGTGGATGAAAACCTGTGCTTTTCTTTAGTTGGGTGTCCATCATCTCCCACAGACTTGACCAAAATTTCCCCACAAAGCAGGTGTCTCGATCAGATACAATAAAAGTGGATAACCCAAAATGAACCCATACATGTTCAAAGAATAGTTTGGCAGTTTGTTCAGCTATAATATACTTATTACAAGGTATCAAAATGCACATTTTTCTTAACCTATCCACAACCCCATATAGATAATCATGACCTTTTCTAGACTTAGGTAGTCCCCCAACAAAATCCATTGAAACACTTTCCCAAGGGTGAGAAGGAACTGGTAATGGAGTGTACAAGCCTAGTTTTCTATTGCAGGGCTTGCTTTTAGCACACATAGTACAACCTCTTACATATCTAGAAACTGTCTCACTCATTTTTGGCCAATAACAAAATCTTTGCAGCTGTACAACTGTTTTACTTACCCCAAAGTGACCTCGGTCCTTCACATGATAATCCAATTCTTCTACCCTTTTGTCTTGACTCAAAGTTGCATATGCATCTTTAAAGTCTATATCTTGATCATATTGTTCAATATAGCTTTCATGTAGTACATAATTATTCTTAATTATAGTAGATGCATTTATTATGGGTCTAGATAACATGTCTGCAACTTTGTTATGTATGCCCTTTTTATATCTGATGACTAAATGAAACTGTTGTAGAAAACCCATCCACCTGTAATGTCGTGATTACTGTAACTAGTTTGGGAGTGCAGATATTGAAGTGGTTGATGATCAATATGTATTACTGTCTCTTTGCCCATTAAGTAATGTTTCCACTTTTTCACACTTCGAACTAATGCATACAATTCTTTATCATATGTAGGATAGTTGACTATTGCAGGATTAAAAGTATCAAAATGATAACATATGGGTTTATCGTGTTGTGTCAACACTGCTCCTGTGGCATAGTCACTGGCATCTGTTTGGATCTCAAATGGTCTTTGTAGATTAGGCAGTGCTAGTACAGGTGTTGTACTAATCTTTTCTTTCAAGGTTTCGACGGCTTTCTGATGCTTTCCTCCCCATTGAAACACCTCGTTCAATCTGGTTAAAGCATGTAAGGGAGATGCAATTGAGGAAAAGTTAGAAATGAACTTCCTCCAATATTGTGTTGCTCCTAAGAAGCTTCTCACTTTTGTAGCAGACTTGGGTTTAGGCCAGTTTACAATGACTGCCACTTTAGAGGGATCTATTTTCAATTCACCACCCCCTACTATATGACCCAAATAATTTAGAGATGTTTTGCCAAATTCACATTTTGAGAGTTTAACATAAAGTTTTTCTCTTCTCAAAACATCTAATGTATGCTTAACATGCTTTAAATGTTCTCCCCACGTTTTACTAAAAAAAATAATATCATCTAGATACACAATGACGAAATCATCAAGAAAAGGCTTGAGTACATCATTCATTAATCTCATGAAAGTAGCAGGGGCATTGGTCAAGCCAAAGGGCATAACCAACAACTCATATAATCCCTGCTTTGTTCTGAAAGTAGTCTTCCATGCATCTTGTTCTGCAACTCTGACCTGGTGGTATCCACTGTGCATGTCTAGCTCGGTGAAATAAACAACTTCCTTCAATTGATCTAAAAGATCATCTATGTGAGGAAGGGGATAACGATTTTTTTATTGTTATCTTATTCAGTGCTCGGTAGTCAATGCACATTCTCCACGAGCCATCTTTCTTTCTCACCAAAACGATTGGTGACCCACAAGGTGATGTTTTAGGCCTGATGAACCCCTTCTCGAGCAACTCCTACACGTGCTTCTTGATTTCAGCATTCTCTAAGGCAGACAACCTTTTATACCTGTGGCTGCAATGGCTGTTTCATCTCCCAAGTCTGACCCCAAATCTTTCTGAATAGCTGCAGTAGTTTTCTTCTTCTTTCCCTCAGACTTCTTAGGTCTCAACTTTGGATGCAGAATCTAACAATGCTCATCATCATGCCACTCCTTTTTACAGTGAGTACATGAAGCTTTGGTTTTCTGTGCAGTGTTTGCCTTACTTGCTTTCCACTTCTGCTTTCTTTTGTCCTTGCTCTTTCTTGCAGTGGGTTGGGATGGTCCCCCAACTTCTAGATTTCCATTCTTTCCTCTAGCTTCTAGATGAGTAGCTTGTACAGATACCTCATATATACTAGTGGGATTAAACATGAGGATGGTATGCCTCATGTAGCTATGTAGACCACCAATGTACTTCAAAAGAGTCTCTGGTGAGTCTAATGAGATCCCTAGAATCAATGCTCTCTTTCTCGATTCTTGAGTGTACCCTTGCACACTTGGCCCTTTCAACTACTGAAGAGTTTGCCAACTCATCATGGCTTGTTGCATGTAGGCCAATGGATAGAACTGCTTCTTGATTGCAGAAACAAAGTCACTCCAGACAGAGATAGCCTTACCATGTATTTTCATGTCAGCTTGGGTTCTGCCTTCCCACCAAACCAAGGCAGTGCCTCTTAGGCATAAGCTTGGCAACTGAATTTTGCTCTTGTCTGAATCGTTGTTCCGTACTGTACAATACACATCAATTTGTCTAATCCAATTGTCCAATTTTTTAGCATTTAGCTCTCCATCATATATAGGCAAGTGAAATTTAACATCTATCTTGATCAAAGATGCTTTCTTATTATGCATAGGGCTATTAGGAGGTGTGAGAAAGTTTTCCTCTTTCCCTTTTCCTTTTGAGTGGTCATGGGAATGAGACTCATCTTCTTCTTTGTCTTGTTTAGAACCTGATGAATCTTCATCGTTATGCTTTCTAAAGTCCCTATACATTTCTTCTACCATAGACTTTATAGCTAGGAAACTTTCTATGAATTGAGGGTCTAGCCCCACAAAACCTTCCTCTGACATTGTGTTGTGAGGATAGACTGTCCCAATCTCAGGATTAGTTTCGACCAACTTTCCTTCTCCTAATTTGAGCTTTGATCTAGTGAGAATTCAACAGCTAAACCAACACAAGCTTGTCTAACCTTACAACCTAAAGCTCTGATACCACTTGATATGATAATCACCTTGTGAGTGACCTCAGTTAAAGATTTATTAAATGAAGGTATTATAGACTCATGTGTTGGTGTGTGTGTCTATGTTATTTAAGCAACGAATTGATCAGATTACAAATACACAGACACTTGAAATGGAAGACAACAGAGAAATACAGTAAGCAAATACAAGAACACAAGAAATTAATAAGGAGTTCACCCTATCCTCTAGGGCTACATCTCTGGTCTAGCTCTTAGTGGTGGCCTTGTTTTATTGTGTCTTGAAGTAGAGAATTACAATGAAGGAGCTCAATATGAGTCTCCTGAAATAGATTGGCTTGGTAGGGGGGTTCTTGGATTCCCCAAACCACTAGAGTACATAGACTCTTTTCCTTACCAGCTCTTTGACGTCTCTGGTTTGATAGATCCTCTCATGGATGGCTTGAATTTCTCAAGCTCTTTGGTGCTCAGCGCTGCCTTTGGTTAGCTTGACCCTTCTGTCTTCTTTCGGCTTTTTTCTTCACTGGTTCTTCTCTTCTCTATCTTCTGTCTTCGGTGCTCCTCTTCGGGTGTCCTTTCTGTTCTTTGTTCATGGTTTTAAAGCCATTCGGGCTCATGGTAGTTTGATTCCTCTTCCCCTCCATCGATTCGCCTGCTATAGCTTCGCTTGGAGTTCCCTGTTTCGGTGTAATCATTGGGCTCACACGGAGTGGCCACTTGTCCTCCTGCAAACTGTGCCAGCCTACTTCGTCGGTTCAATTCTTCGATTACGTCATGGAATGAGTCTTCTGCCACCTTGGCGATCAAAGTGGACCTCAGATTCTTCTAAATCGCGACTTATCCCCTCGTTAAATCCAATCTTATCGTTGGGCTTGATATCAGCCATTAGATCTGGATCCCCCAGATCCAACGCCATCTGCTCATACTTGCTTGTTCATTAGCACGTGATGAGCAGCGATTTTCTCTCTCCTCTGCTTGCCACGTGTCAAGTGCTGAGTGGAATCGCTCTGCTTTCAACAAAATTGCTTATCGCCCAAGGATGCCCCTGATCGATACTGCTAGTTTTGGAGCGGGTCCCGCCTCTAGCTCTTAGCCTTTTATCCCATGGTTTTCTCGGCTCCCATGTGACCGAGTGCTCGGGGCCTCTCCTTTTTGAGGGTTTTTTCCTAGAGATGCGCGATTAGCGCTAATCGCACATCAAAAACTCCCTCTGTTTCCCGATTCGGGCTCCCCAGGGGCTAGTTTCACCTCCCGCGCAGTTTCCATGGGCCTCGGTCAACGCACTTTGACCGAGTATCTCGTCGTTCCACGCTGGCTTCCAACTGCCACTGGTTTAGAGGTGTTTTTTATCATTGTTCTGAATTCTTTGAAGTCTGACCCGACCTGGTACAACCATGGTTCTTTTGATTAATCTTCATGGATCCAATTCGGATCAGTATACATGCTTTATGAAGATATAAATGAAAAACATATTAGATATGGGGGTGCTCAATGTAATCATAGTAGAAATAAGAGCAATTCAGAGCATCCTAATGAATAACAATAATTGTACACTAGATTCGGAACATGATTGTCTGAAATAGTAAAAAAATTATTGATAAATCCAAAAGGTTTCACATTAATACAACTTATGATGATCTAAGGATCTTATACTAGTAATAAAATAATACATGCACCAAAGGGGTGACATATAAAAGGTTCTAGAAGAGAGAGAATAATAAACGATACAACATCTCGTTGTTAAATTAATAAGATTCTTTAACCATATTGGATGGCTAAATGGTACTAGTAAGAAAGATTGTCGTAAAATAAAATATGTTTTGGTAAAATAATATCTAGCAAATTATTCAAAGCAATTGACAATTGTAAAATCTGAAATGCATATTTTGTATCACTATTCTATTAAGCGATAGGGGAGAACTCTACCTGTCAGATTGCATTGATAGTTTTGTCTGGGTTTGAATATGACAACATAACAATTATTGCATAAACAATTTGTTTTAAGGAATTTAACAGTTGATTGGTTTCCAAGAAATGAATTTTATTCTACCAGTCATGATCTAGTGTTAAGGTGGGGTATCCACATGATAATGCCCCAAGTTCACACCCTGGTATACATAGTACCCTGGAAAGTAAGAGATTGGGGAGTGTGAAAACATTGTAACTTTCATTCATGACTCATATATAGGAGGTGTATGTGCTTACAAACTAATTGTTTGATTGGTTTTGAATATACACTAAATTATTCATGGCTAAGAAGGTGTTGGAAGTAGTGTTAAAAATAGAAAACAAGAAATCATATGACATAACTAGTTTATGCGTGGAGTATTGTTGAGTACCAAACGATTATTTTCTTGGCTAAAGACAAAGTTAAGGTTGTTATTAGACTTAAAATATAAAATGGAAGTCCATACTTGACTGACTATCATAGTCAATAGTATGCATTATTATTAAATGTAGGTCATATTTCGTTGTTATTAAAATCTTTTTTATGGGACAGATTCAATCCCAAAACTCAAAGTTATTGGGTTTGTAAAGTTGTATTATGCATCTATGTTATCATTTTGCTGAAAATTTCTTGCAACGATAAGATACATGAAAAGGATTAGCTAAATAAAAGCACTTGAATACTTTGACGTAAAAAATTTCAGTTATGTTCTAGTTGCAGAAGTTGAAGAAGTCCATGAATTCCTTATTTTCTAATCGATTTTTCTTTTTTTTTATGTGTGGTTCATGGACACCCACAGTCACTGGGCGGCCGCTATGTCCACGAAAATATCTGAGCTTGATCAAGGGTATCAAGCCCCATAGCCAATAGCTAGGCCTAACCCCAAGGGCTTCAGGGAGAATTGAAGTTGTGACCTCCCAAACGGCAAGGCACTTATTTGACCAGTTGAGCTAACCCTTGGGGCTTAGTTTGATCAGACTTGTCTAAAGGTAATATGAATAATTGAAGAAATTTTTGGCATAATACTAACATGGTTAAAAACATGTGGATGAGGTATATGTCGTGCAGGTGATGCTATGGACATTTGGTATTGTGTACACATATACAGGTGTTATTGTGTACAAAAGATACATATGGTATTGGTATGGATGCATGTATTGCATGATGATATATGACATGTATAACTGAATGTGTGTGATCCACACTATGTATAGGTACACATGGTTGGGGAGAAGGAATTGGGTGATTGCCTGGTGTGGCAACCTACCTAGAGTGCGTACAGAAGAAAGACAAACATAGAATATAAGGAGTGATTCAAGGATAAGTATCAATGTTTCATTTCATTTTTCTATGCATTAAATTCATGATTTTGATCTATGTGATCTATGATTGATGGTTACATATGGGATATGATTGATTTTGATGGTTATGTTTGAGCTAATCTGATATGATATTTTATACATGTTGATTGGTCAAATGTGCTAGTTTTGCTTGTTATGACTAATGCTGGGAAACTACAGGAAGCAAGTGTTCGACAAGAACACAAATGCATTGGAAGAACATGCATTTATTCCTATTATTTAAATAAGATTTAAATGAGGAATCATAGTTAAAGGGCGGGCAACATTAACCCATAGTTACTCATGTAGTGGCACCGCTACATTAACTGTGGTAAAGAAAATTGATTTTTTGCATCTGAAAATATCTCACAAAATTGATTGAAACAAATGTAGAGGTAACAATGGAAGGATATTTCTAGTAGAAATCCTTTGTAACCGATGTATCAGAAGATCTGATTCAAGTGGCAAGGCCATGGGAATATGAAAACTCAAAAAAAAATACCTGTGAATGAGGAAATAAATTGTAAGATGCAGTAATACACCGAGGACAGTGTAAATTTAAAGGGGGGAGTATGTAACACCCCTACGTTGTATGTAACACTCTGTTAGCCTAAGCTAATAAAAGCTAGGTCAAAGTTGTAACAATGAAACTAAATAATTTATTATTAAATAAATACAGATAATTTAATCACTTGGAAAATGAGACACTAAGAGACGAGGTTCTTGTCAAAGGAAATCCCATTGGTGAATGGGAATGGATAATTCTTTCATAATAAGACTTCTAGATCCAATAATAGATAAGATTAATGGATTTGGAGATAGATATCTATTAAGTTACTTAGCTAGATAAAGATGCTAAGTTTAAGAAAAACATAAAAGCCTTGTGGTAGAGAAAGGCAAGCTTTTATGAGGAAAAGTCTCACGGGAGAGAAAGGCGAGTTTTTCCATGAAAAGCTTAGAGAAATGGATAAAAATATCCACCTAAAAGTGAGATGCCACTAAAGGAAACCATCATGAAAGAGGGTATTAAATACCCATTGAAGGAATCAAGAGAGGTACTTGATCCATGGCAAGAACTCTTAGCTCGAGGGTGAACTGAAGGAAGTTAGTTCTAGGTTGGGTGGCGGTGTTCAGTTTTCCAGGTGACGTTCACTCTTCTACTCTAGTTCGATTCAATGGCATGTGATGCTATGTATGTTGGCTCCTTACACTTCTTATTTTCGAATATTAAGCTTATGAGATGATTGAGTTGCATGTGTTAACTTTTCTTATGAGATGATTGAATAATGATGCATGAGACAATGTATGATGAATGATTATGTTTTTTAAGGTTTGCAATTATATAGTTTGTGGTTCAAGTTATCTAATCTATGCATTATGCATCATGGGATGAATTGCATCCACTGAGGCTCATTTTAGTTATTTATTTGTATTGCATAAGATATATGTATCAGTAATACTTTCGACTATCAATGTTGGACTATAATCATGATATAGGGCAATCCTAGCTAAAATATATTTATGATAACGTTTCCATTAAGGCTTATGTTGAGTTATCATAGGAATGAAAACTAAATGCATAATCTTACCATGTTGGATTCCCATTATTGATTCGTTCCTCCGAGTTGTAATGCATGCATAAGGGTTGATTTGGAATGTGGTAACAAAGTCTATTAATTGAACCTAAAAGTCCACATCATGGATCTAATGGAGCATATTAGGTAGTATTGTGTCAGGGAGGTATGTGACATTATCACACCCTATTCTAGTAATAATGGCCAAAATATGTGAGTTGTAGAGTAGTGGGCACTCCAAGCTATGGGCGCTCGATGCTATTTATTACCCCACTTGTCGTTTTTTCCTTAACAGTGATCTGTGGCTCCTCAAGGTAGAGAATATCCATTTGGTGTTGAGAAGAATAGTGGCTCACAAGATTATGGATCGTAGCAGGAAGGTTTATCGCAAGGGAAGGCCAAGAAGTGGGAAATCATCATCCACCCCTCACAAAAGAATAGTAATGGAGACCTTAGCATGGGAGTCTGCATAGGCTTATGTGGACCTTTGTCCAAAAGTGGGAAAGGTCATTCTGGAAGTTAAATATCAAGGAGTTTGGGAGCAAAGAGCAAACAAATTAGTGGGTTGCGTGGCGGAGGAGGTTGATTGGGTGATAGGTAAAGGCTTCACTCAAACCGGAGAAACCCTGTATCATAAAATTATGGACACAACGTGGCACATTAAAATGTTGATGGCCAAAGTCATAGCAAAGACTAGTTCTTAGGGCACCCAATCACAATAGTTTGACATCCTTTAGAGAAGAGTGGATAGAGATGAAACCAACATATGAACATTGGTGGACATTTAACGATGTTAGAAGGCCTGTATTGACTCCTTGGTGAAAATTTTTGATACTTTCCTGCATTATGTTCATCACATGGACATCTTTCCTGGCAATGGGGATGATCAACTAGCTACTGTGCGATGTGTATGTGTGTGTAGTATGAGAGGTGAGCCATCGTATCAAGGCAGTAACATGGACCCTTCGGGCAAGTGGACTCCCACATGGGCAACAACCTTGATAACTAATATGATATTATATGTCTCTATTTTGGTTTTGGGTATGGTTTTTAGAAGTCCTATATAGTCCTGTTATGTCTAGCATTGGTAAGCGTCTAAAGAATGTTAGGGCTGATCCACTAGCCTGACAAATAAATTTGGATAAAAGTCATAGAAAAATATGGAGCTACTTTTCTAGTTGTAAATTTTGTAAAAGTTGGTCTAGGAAGAAAAGCATTTACAATGTCATACCTAGGAGGTTGATAAGAATATGGCTATACTACAGTTGGTCTAGTTTCCAATCAGGTAGACCAACTGTAAAACATTATGTATGTAATTTTGTTTTGAATGATGAATAGAAGTCCTAATGCTTATTTTTCACCTCGATGAAGAAAGGGATATTCAATAATCTTGGGAATTGGGGATTTCAACCAACAATTAGGTTGAATTTCTAGCATTGTGGAGGGGTTAAACCTAGCGATATCAAGGGAAATTCAACATTTATTGGTCTTTGGTGACTCAATGGTTGTAATCCAAGAGGTGTGTAAGCTCAAAGAAGCCTATGATCCAAATCAATCTCACATTCCTTATAGAATAAGTCTTCAACTCACAAAATTTGAAAACATTGATCTTTTCCATGTTAAAAGGCATCTTAACATGGTAGTGGGCACCTTAGAAAACAAAGGTTTATATTTAGAACAAGGGATGATGTTGGTGGACGATGGAAGGCATTTTAATAAGCCATTTCCATGATAGTTTATATTATAGCTCGGAATCCCATGTTATTAAATAGAAATAAAAGTGGATTAAAAGGATGAGATGTTCGAACCCCTCTGACAAGGCCCATCATGAACATGCAATAATTATCATAGCATTATATATGTTCTCGCGACCTATGACATATGCTAAAGTTGGAAATTTTTCTCACACCTAGCTTATTCATGCTCTGCAGAACTGTTAGTAGATAGATGGAGGAGGACCCCCTTGTTATTAAATTCGGAAGGATGCTCTGAATTAACATCTCTTCCTTCGTAGTGTATAAAACACGCTTTCAATCCTTCATTTTAATTAAGAAAGAATTATCTTCAGAGTTAGTTTGAGGGAAATGGATCTCCATTTTTAGCATATGCATGAACGTAAATTTCACATTGAGAGCGATTTGGAGAACAACAATTTAGGGTGGGAAACTGTGAGGGATATTAAAAGGAAGATGGGTTAGTTTAAGATCTCAAGGGCCTAGGTCTAGTGTTTTTTTTTTTTTTGCAAAAGAAACAGATTTTGGAGTGAATTTCTTAATGGAGCATCAAGTCGACGATGGGCATGACGATCCCTCCTATCACGTGGCCCAATTAATGGTGTTTGTAGAATTCATAACGAATTTGATCTCCAAGCATGGAGAAATGTTATTGACTGAGTCACATGCTCATTTTTCTTTTCTTTCCTAGAAGCTCAACTTGTTGGAATCCAAGTTGGAAAGGTTACAGGTAGCAATGATCATGTTGAATTTGAAGCCTCCTTCTTAGCTTCTTCTCCCAATGCTTTTGGCTTGAACTATTCTCGTTGTGTTATACCCTTATATGCTTTTATTAAAGAGGATACATGATCCACTCGACTTGGAATTGTGGAGTGAATTCAATCTTAAACTGGGGTTAAGCCCTTTACAAAGGTACTTTTCCTTGTTCAACCTTTTCTATTATTATTTTTCTCCCCTAATTTATATGCCTTTGTTTGTTACGAATCTGCACCTCAAACTGGATGATCTACAATTGGATCTGTCACTGGATCATAAAACAAGTATGTACCTTCAACTACTAAGTAAACCGATGGAACTAGGGTTTCAATGGGTGCCAATTTGGTTATTTCATCAAAATTAGGGGAAAATGAGATTAATTCTGAAGTTTCTAAGGATCTCATCGTGCACCAGGACAAAATGCTAAAACTGTAGGAGGAGGGAGATGTTGAGCAAAATGAAGGCTTGATCTCTTCCCACTTCCAAACTAAGCCTGAACATATTGGAAACAATGTAAATACTTCTACTGGACTAAATTATGTTGTTGGAGTAAATGTTCTAGGTTATATTTTCTTTATGTTTTTCAAATATATAGCCGTATTAGGTGTTTTTTGGAAGTCTTATAAGAGAATTCAGTGTTGTCTTAAAGTATGTTGCTAAAGAGAAACAAGTTGCATTTTTGGAACATTTTGAAGTTTGTGGAAGAAGGTTTTGTCGAATATGTAAAAGGTTATGGCTCTCTCTCTCTCTCTCTCTACACACACACACACACACACACACACACACACACATATATATATATATAAATCATTGACCATAACATAATGGTGAGAGGTAAATATGTATTATTAATAATAACTATATGTATGTTAATTCTATTATAGTTTGAAATATAAATATTATATTATATAACAATGCAATATTATATTAATATATAATATAAATAACCATAAATATACAACAATATGGTGGTTATTATTTATATAGTTATTAATAATTATGAATAGTTGATTTTTAGCTAGATACACAATAATTATTAATGTGGAATTGGTAAATATGGGTGTGTCAACTATATGTCTTATAGCGTTTCTATATATCATAGCTTAAGTTTAATAAAACTTAATAGAAAAATGAAATTATCCTTTAACCTAAGTCACCTAACATGGGGACATGGGGCATGCAGGAAACAAAAATTTGAATGTTTGACACAGGCACGTTGAACCCCACAACCAAGACACATTGAAACGTAAAAAATATAATATATATATATATATATATATATATATATATATGAAATGTTATGTAGCTTATGTATATGAACATCGTATATCCGATTGTTGATTATTATTACCTTATACATATCATCATAAAACATACATACATATTTTAATTATACTGTATATGTATATGTATACGAACATATCATATGTATATGTATATGTATATGTATATGATATATTATATACTACATTATACACAAATAAATACATATACATATACATATACATATATATATATACACCGACAAATATAAAATATTATATATATACTATATATATATATATATATAAATACTTATATTATTAAAATTAATACTAAATAGATATTTCTTACACAAATTATGATTCAAGATACAAATTTAGCATAGATCTAGATTCTACATTATAAATTTAAAATTTGTAAGTTTTACAAAGTAACATTATGCTTACAAATACAATTGTGATAGGTTCATCGATGATCCAATAGGAGAAGGACAAGAAACTGAAGTTTTCTCATTAAGTCATCAAAATCAAAATGTGTTACATAGGTAGTAGCAATGCCAATGGCAAATAGAAATAGAAAATACAAAAATTACAAGGTAGTAGGTAGCTCATGACTCATGAGTCATCAATCATCATTATCAAAATCAACATCACTGTCATGGTCACCATTTCTCCCATATGTTCCTTCCTCTTCCTCTATATCTATTGTCATCTTTGCATATCCTGGTGTGGAGGATGATGCCTCAAGAGTATCACCAGCATCAAAAGTGTTAGGCTTTAGCACTCGGTCATTAAGATCCAAGTTGGCCAATGCCAACTGAACAATGTTGTCCAAACCCATATCATCAGGAAAGACACTCAACATCTTTGTCTCTCCCTTCAACCACTCACCCCTCTTCCTGTAAATAAGATGAAGGTTGGTGTGCACATACACCATTGTCTTTCCCCTATACTACTCAATCCTATTCTTCTTGACACTATACAAATTCCCATATCTTCTCCAATTCCTCTCACAATAAGAGGATGAAGTCACCTGAGAGAGGAGCCTTATGGGTAACAACTATAGAGGAGGGCTTGTTGGGTTGTTGCACCATGAGTTTCCCACCAAGAATAGGGTTTCTTAGTCCCCCTGTCTTTAATCACGTCATAGCCTGCAAATCGCCCAGTTCCAGTGGAAAAATATGCAAATGCATTCTCCATCTCATCAATCAATGCTCCATCCTGAAAAGTTTGCCTCAATGCATACTTCCACCCCTATGAAATTTCACTATCCATGTGAGGATAGAATTTGTGGGAAGGTCCACCATTCAGCCACTATTGCTTTAGTATTTTGGGTTCAATGAGTGAGCTAAACATTGCAAAGGTTTGCAATTCTTGTCCCATCTGCTTACAAGAATATCTCATACTCAGGGAACTCACTCTGTAAAGTAATGGTCCTCAACAACTCAATCATGGAATCCCATCCCTCATAAAACATTGTTACGATGGGTTGGTCTGTATATAAAAATCGTAGAAAAGCAATGATAGGGTCCATGATCTTAATAGTGAGATCAACCCTCTTGCACCAAACATCACCTAACACTATGGCCTTGAATCTTTTTAAGGCTGCTTGATTTGTCTTTCTCCAAAAAGACCAGAATTTGAAATAACCATGGCCCCAAGTGTAGTCTTGATTTCCCTTAACCTCTTCAACATGATGAATCAAGAGGTAAAATGTGTATATGCAATCTTCAACAATGATAGATTGGTGTACTCCTTGTATATTGTGAGAGAATTTGTATGATTTTGTATTGAGTTGTGGATATGTCGTGCATCCTCAATAATACTTCCAATCCAAGGCACATCAAAAGTAATAGATATAAGTGCTAAATTTAAGGAATGGACAATGCAAGGTGTACAAAATATTTGTGGATATTTCGCTTCTACAATCATGTTAGTAGGCTTGAAAAAATGTGCATTGTCTAAAAGGATTAACACACAAGAATCAACACCTACATCTTCAATAACTTTAATGAACAACTCACTCATATATTGTGCATCCTTGTATTGTCCAAGTGCATCCACTAATTTCAAGAAAATTGGTCCATTCAAGGAAGACACCATGAAGTTGATGAGTGGGTGGCATGCTAGATTTGTCCATCCATCAGAAACAATACTAACCCCATATGTTGGCCATGCTGATTTAATAAGCTCAAGCATTTAATCCACCTCTTTCTTTTCCTTAGTCAACAATGTCGTTCTAAGATTCTCTGACCCAGGAGGCACATACCCCGATGCAGCCCCTTGAGTTAGAGCTAAGCACATCTCAAGAAATGAAGGTGAGCATAAAATATTAAAGGATATGAAATGTTGATAGAAAAAAATTGTAGTGGTGAAATCAATCTCTTTTGTCTCTCTTTCTGATTTTTTTTTTCCATTTTACCAAGTGCCATTGCATTTCCTTTTGTTATTTGACCCAATCCCCCACCAAAATTTTCCAATGGAAATTTTTTGTTTTTTGTTTTCTCAAGAATGGAAGGGGATAATCCTTCTTGTTTTTTTAGATGATGCAGACACCCTTCTCACACCAACATTGGACTCTTTTTCCATTTATTTCCTCTTAGCTAAAGATACTTGTGTACATGGTCCAATTCCACAACCTCGTAAAGCCAACAAATGAGCATTCACATGGTAATAAGTGATCTTAAAATGATTGTTGCAATAGTTACATTTTTAGGCAACATTGTCTCCTCCCTTCATCTTGCTGCATAGCCCTTTATCTCTAGTGACATACTTCGACAAGGGATATTTTTTTTCTTGAGCCTTCTGTATTTCTAAATTCATTTTTCTCTCAACATTTGAAGTTGATGCTGTGACCCCACTTCCAATAGAGGGAACACTCACATACCTTGATGAAACTGGAATAAGAGGGGCATCACCAATGGCGATATTATTTCTCTTCCTTTGACCCTTCCCTACTTCCCTTAATTGAGCCATGAATGTCGTCAAAAAATAAAGAAAAAATGCACAAATTTGTAAAAAAAAATGGACATGAAAACGGTTCTAGAAAAAAATGCAAAAAAATAGAAGCCAAATGCACTTCCATATTGCTTGAATCACCTCCAAAATTCTCCCAAACCTTTTGCTAGAAGCTTCCACTGACCCACAACAAAAGACACTCAAGAATGAGTGAAAAATGAGCTCAAATAAGGCTTTATTGTTTGCGTGACACACATTTCTGTGGGACAAGTGTTCAGAAATCATCTCATGATGGACACAAGCTCAAGTTTCATGTGTCCATCGAATCCCACATTCCAGAATGCGATGGACACACTAATAGAACATGGATCCTAGCGAATCGTATCCGATTCATGGGATTCATAACAAGTGGGTGTTTAGACACATCCAATTTCTTTACTTTTAACTTAAAAGACTCTAAAATTTATGTTTGTAAAACACATAAATTTTTGAAATTATTTTATAATATTTTAATGAAAAAAAATTGTTTACATATGCATCAATGCTTCTCACAAGTTTAAGTGTAATGGAAGTTATTATGGTAACTTTGATTTCTAGTTTTTGTATTATGGTTTTCTATTTTTCAATCTATTTATCTTTGTTGGAAACCTAATCCCCTGAGGTTTATGGTGTGGAAAATAAATAATCAAAGGATTCCAAGAGACGTTGGAAGGTGGATCCAAGAGTCACAAGAATGTATTATAAATGTACATCTATGATAATAAGAAATTTAATTCATTGTTCTATCATTCATGATGTTCACTTACATGTGTTCTTGCATGGTATCAAAGCACAGGTTCCAAATTTAGTTTTCTCTGGTAACTCCTGTAGAACTCTGCCAATTCAAACTATGAGCACCAATTTTGGTTTTGTGATGCATTGGCAAATTTAATCCTATGTTGAATTTCGTTGAAGGGTTGAATTGTCCAAGCTTCTGGTGTGTACGTTCCTACAACATCAAGAATATGCCTATATGTTGGCTCTCTACTACTAGGCATGTACGTTTGTTCTCATCTTTGCGTTCAAGACTGAGTTGTGTTCGTTCTTGTTTAACATTGTATGTGTGTTGAGTAGTCTGTGATGACCATCACTTATGTCGACTAACTCAGTCCATATCTCTATTGCCTCAGCTATCCTCCCTTCTTTGGCTATGCTTTTAATCAAAGTAGCATAAGTTGTTTGTTTGGGCTTACACCCTTTTCCAACCATCTTACCCAACATATCAATAGCTTTGTTATGTCATTCCTTGAATGAGGATGTTAAAAATTAACATATTAGGCTCACAATCTGTCTCTCCCATTTGATTATAGATCTTCATGACTTTTTCTACCATACCCTCCTTGCATAAACCATAAATTAATGAAAAATAAGTCATCACATTAGGTGCAACACGCTTGTCTATCATCTCTTCTAGAATGTCCATAGCTTCCTCTGGCTTGTTATTTTTGCAGAGCCCATAAATAGCTGTAGAGTATGTAATCCTCATAGGAATACGACCTTTTTGCGCTAACTAGTGAAGGATATATACAACTTTCTTTGCGTTTACACTTTTGCATATGACACCAATGAGAGCTTGTGGAATAATTTGTCGACATTCAACCATCGTGCATTTGGTACTGACTCCCTTTGAGCCCATGCTCTTTCATTGCACATTAATTTCACAGATCCATTAAATTTATCATGCTTCATGTGACCACGGCTTTATCTTTTGCAGTTGATGGATGAGGATGTGGGTAATATGAAAGAAAACCACCCCAAAGAGATTTATGGTTGTTACCATTTATAGAATTTGAAGAACCGTGCTGGAATAAGGTTGGTGCAGAGGAAGGCAGAAGAGCCATTGTCTGCTGAAGGTCCCTTTTCTGGTGCCAGTATGTCTCAAGATCCTATTCATCTGGTCGTTTATTCTCAGTTGGTTTGGACATGTTCATTTCTGAATGGGACCTTGGTTCTGTATAGTAGAAGATGGTTTTAGAGACCATTAGAGGATCTATCCGGAAAATGGCAACTGATCCCTTACAATGTGCAAGAGTGGCACAATGGAAGTGTGTTGGGCCCAAACACCTGGAGAAATAAAACACCATCTAGAAAACTTTTGATTGTTTCTAGTTTGAGTACCTTCATCTGCCAAGGTTTCACGACCTTACTTCAAAAAAAAAGATATAATTTTTGTGGCCTATGTTAAAATACATTGTTTGTGAAGGACATCATTGAACTATTATCCAGGTTTGGTAGTACAATTACATCTAGTATTAGTACTGACCCTTCTGCAAGTTTTGTTGATATTCTAATTCTTCATTTGACCTTGGTGTAACATTTGGGAGTACATTTGAATCCACAAAATTAAACTCTTCGAAAATGGTCATCCTTAAACCACCACAGGTTGTAGACCTCCCTTTTCCAGGTTGAAGGTCTCCCTCTCGAAAGCATTAGCGACACTTCTTCTAGAAAAATATTTCAGCTTCTTGCCAAACTTGGAAGAGTTCCGGGAACTGCACTAAGCATTCCAGTGTTGGTGGTAATCCTTAAACCACCCCCTAATACCAACATTTCAAAGGGCACATTCAACCTTATGTTGTCATCCATATTTTTGCACATTTTTTATTACAACTCTCTTCTTGAACTCATACATACCCCTTCAGATTAAGGGGGAAATGTTGGACACCTAATCCTCTAAGCATTATGGTGTGGAAGATAAACAATCAAAGGAGTCCAAGAGACGTTGGAAGATGAATCAAAGAATCACAATAATGTATTATAAATGTACATCTATGGTAATAATAAATACAATTAATTGTTCTATCATTCATGAATTTTTACATTCATGTGTTCGTGACAATCTTGTTATAATGATTTAGGAAAATTTTAATGAAAAAAAACGTAATTATATGCGATTTTTATTATTTTAAGTCTAAATGGAGTTAGATCAATAATTTAATATATCCTATGAATAATTCGGCAAACAAACGGAACCAAACTGGCAATTCTAGGCGAAAATGAAATGTGCATGGATATGATGTGAGGAATGGATTTTTAATTGGATTATTGAACAACTGAACCTGCAGGGATCTATCTCAAACAGGGACCTATCATCACTGGGTGTTTAGCGGGCTTAAAACATACATATTATTCTACTAGTGCACCTTTGTACCCACACTAGGATATTATATTATTATACATCGAGATAAAAAGTATGTTCGTGATCCAGTTCATTAATAATCTTTTCAAAAAGTAGGTTCAGTGCTTCATCATTAGTGGGCTCACGGTAGGGCTGCATCCAATCATTCAAAATGATACAATGCACCTCACATAAATATTCCAAAAGGAAAGAAAGTCTACTAAGTGGAGGGTAGAACCAACTGACTTTCTATTGTATTTGGCGAGGGACTTGTTTATACTTCCCAGAATACAAGTTATTAAGTTATAAATCTGACTATACTACTACTAGTAGTAGTCCTCGGTCCTTCAAGACTTGATGTAAAACATATGGTCATTAGTTTCCTCTCCCAACTATGGTTAAGGACTTGAAACCCATACCTACTATGCCCTACCTTATAACAACATCCATATTCTACTAAGAGGCCAAAAATCACTTGATGTTTGAAGTCATGTTCATGGCCCGTGAGCCCTATAAATCTAATTATATGTTAATTCCTTTGTTTTACTCTAATAACCATGTTTATGGCTAAAGATTCATCTTTAGACCATAAAACCTCCTAAATGTGTCTATACCATATTTGGATGTTAAAAATATATAGTAGAAAACATGTGTTGTGGTTTGAAGCATTTTAAATGACCCATGTGCTTGGAACCTTTAATTAGAGCCTAATTCCCTTGTTCCTCCCTTGAGACCTATCCCTTTTATGTAAAATTCCCTAAGATCACATAGAGTAGCATTAAAGGTCAAATATGACTTTTAAAGGACATATGTGGTGGTTTTACATATCAATCATGGCCCAAATCCCAAGAAGGTTCATGTAGGGTCTTCTCTTTCCTCCACATATCATGATAATGCACTTGAAAAACCATTTGTAGACTACAAAAACCATGAAAGGTTTATTGTATCACATTAAGAGGACAATGACCCTATTTTTAGGGCCTATGTGATAGTTTAAGGCCTTGTTCCTAGCGTAAGAGCCTTAAAAGGTTCTCCTAGGATCTAATGCTCTTATTTTGCTCACGAGACCATCGTTAAGGACTCGAGATCCATATCTAGTTCATAAAACCTGATATTGTTACATGTATCAAACTCAAAACTATATACTCCTTCTATCACACATATGTCATAATTGAAAACCTCATTAATAAGTAAAAATATCTTAAAACATATCATTAATAAAATAATACTATTATTAAATGTAAACTTTTTATGTTTAGTGACTACACCACAAATTAAATCTTCACAAATATATCATTTTTTTCCAAAAAAATAATACATTATTATTTTTTAAACATATCTACAAACCCATTAAAATTTCATAACAAAAACAGGGTAAAATACTTCAATATCTTTTAATAATCCAAAACATTGCTATAAGGAATGTTCGAGAAAATTATTAAAAAAAAAAAAAAACAGCATACTATCTTTTATTAACTTAATAGAACTAAAATATCTCTACAAAAGCATATAAAATTCGTAAGATAAACATCATACATCTTTTTAATCGAATAACGATCTTCGTAAAGGAATAAAAAAACTTCAAAATTAAATTTCAGAATCAAAAGTTGTAGAAAAGTTACTTAAAGACTCTTGAAACATTTTAAGGTAGTAATTTCTTAGGTATAACCATACAAAAAGTTATTAGTTTGTGTTCTTCTAAAAGCTGTGTATGTTTATAAAGTGTTTGTGCATTTGTAGAGCACATGCACAGTTTTAGAGTGCGTGCGTTTCTAAAAAGCATGTGATTTTCTTGTGAACATATGAATGTCAAATATAAAATAAATGGGTGAACTTTTGCACGGCAAGTCGAAGTTCATTGAAGGTAATAGATGATGAATGCTTGGTTTAAATAGTGTGTATATAGTTTTACAATATTGTGCCCCTGAGTGTTTTATTGACCCTTTTTTTAATCGTGAATATCTTAGATAAAAGTTTATTTAAGATTATAAAATATAAAAAATACAGGGTAGGGTGATTTGAAATAGTCGAGAAAACATTGTTTTTTTTTGGTATTTTTTGTAATTTCATTTCTACATTTTTTGTTTAAAATTTTTTATTAAAATTTTAATTTTTGTTTAATATTTTTATTTTCTTTTAATGTTTTTTTTAATATTTCTCTTATTAATATAAGTGGTCAGAGTGAGAGGTAGAAGGAAATAGTGGAGAAAATATAAAAACTACTTTATATGTTTTCTTCAATATTCCCCATTTCTATTTTTATGTTTTTTCTAATATTTTTTGACTATCATTCTCATGTTTTCTCCCCACCTAATTTTTTTTTATATTCTCTAATATTTCTGCCACCCCCACCAACATAAGGTGGCAAGGGAAGGGTGAGATGTAGAGAAATAGTGGAGAAAACATTTCTTTTTTAATTTTCATGAGGGTGGGGTGGAAAAGAATAGTTGAGAAAACATTAAAAATATATATATTTTTAATGTTTTCTCCAATATTTGTCTTCACTTCCACCCTCAATTTTTTATGTTTAGTTATTTATTTAATGATTTTTCCAATATCCCTCCTCAACCCTAGTTGTTGTTGTTGTTGTTGTTGTTTTTTTAATGTTTTCTCCCAACCCTCATAAGGGTGAGGGCAGGGTCGGCGAAATATTGGAGAAAACATAACCGATAAGTAAGCATTAAGTTTGGAATTTCTTTCCCCTACCCCTCAAACATTATGAGAACCTCTCAAGTCATGAGGGTGGGGGTGTGAGAAATATTAGAGAAAACACAAGTGATAGATAGAGGTTAGTTTTGGCATGCATGTCGCCTACTCTCAAAATAGCATGAGAGCCTCTCAGCTCGTACTACTATCATCACCCTTCGTACTACTATCATCACACTTGATGGTGCGGGTGGGAGGAAATATTGGAGAAAACATAAGTGATAGATAGGCTTTAAGTTTGGAATTTCTTTGCCCTACCCTTCAAACATTATAGGAGCCTCTTAGGTCATGAGGGTGGGGGTGTGGGAAATATTAGAGAAAACACAAGTGATAGATAGGGGTTAGGTTTGGCATGCTTGTCCCCTACCAGCAAAATAGTATGGGATCTTCTCCCATAGTATTGTTACCATCACCCTTGAGGGTAGGGGTAGAAGGAAATATGGGAGAAAACACAAGAAAAAACCCACCCTCTATGAGGGTGGGGTTGAGGGAAAATATTGGAGAAAACGTAAAAAAATCCACCCTCATATAAGGATCGGTCTGAAGGGAAATATGATAGAAAACATAAAAATTCTTTGATTTCTTCTTGAATGCCTTCCCCGTCTGCCCTTCCCTCCCAATCATCGCCCTTATGAGGGTGGTTGTGGGGTTTTCTTTTTTATGTTTTATCCAATATTTCCTCCTAATAGTATGGTGCTTTTCATGTTTTCTACAATGTTTCATAGGGAGGTGGGGGTGGATTTTTTTATTTTTTATTTTTATTTTATTTTTTTTTATGTTTCCTCCAATATTTATTCCTACTTCTACCCTCATATGAGGCAGTATTAGGGTGGAAGTCGAGGATTTTTATGTTTTCTCCAATATTTACCCCCAACATTCTCCAATATTTGAATATAGATTCAAGTGAATGTTTTGTTCATATCTTAAGAATTGTAGTTGAATTCCAAATATCATTACTGATGCAAATCTAATTTCATTTAAACATTTTTCTCCCTCTGTTAGGAATTATAACTAAATTTCATCTTTAATGTTTATATGTGTGCACTCTTATTCTTTTTATTGTTGTTGTCATTTATATTGTACTTGGTATAGTATGCACTCTTTTATCAAACACACTTCAACTCACTTCAACTGCATTCTCTATTGTCTTGTTATAATGGATGCATTATCATTATTATGTAATGTTGTATTACAAAAAATTGATTCACAATATGAACTCTAATAATATTGAGTTGAAAACTATAATTTCTAATACAACATTTAAAGAGTTCCCAATACAAGGTCTAATAATATTGAGTTGAAAATTATGACTTTTAATACAATATTTAAAGCAATACTATCTAATCCTATAAAGGTTATTATAGGTTATTATAGTTAATATATTTATTTTCATTATTTATTACAACATTTATAATTAATAAATAAAAATAATTTTATAATTCAATGTAAATAAATAATAAAATTATATATATATATATATATATATAAATATATATATATATATATATATATAATATATATATATATAATCCATTTATTTTTAAATGCAATAAATTTTTAATTTTATTTTATGTGATATATTTAAAAGTTTATTTAAGAAGAATCTATATGAATAGAAATCAAATGCAAACCAGGTATGATAATTTCAATCCACCTTTGGTATAGTTGATAGCTTTAATCCACCTTTGGTATCAACTAGACTAATAAATGTGTGGTACAGAAAAATATATGAAAGATAATTAAAATTTTCCATGTGATACTCCACCCTTAATATTTTTTAAGATGACTCTAACATTTACGCCGTAAGGCGTTCCCTCTAAAATCAACTCCCCTCTCTCCCTACCTATCACCTTTGTGGGCCACAAGATTATATGTTAGATGATTGCAAAGGTTTAAGTCATTCGATCAAAATGGTTAAAAGTTCGTTGTCGAAACTGTTTGCTTCAAACTGGTCATGCTTGATTTTCTTGAGCTTTTAATAAAAGATATGCTGATTTTAAAGACTCTATTTAATGTGTTTGCATGAAGCAGATGATACGAACGCTGGATTATGAATCTTGTAGGGATTGTGGTGTAACCAACATATCGCTTATAAAGAGTGAAGACTTTCCTATGGTTTTATAGATAGTGATTAACGGCTAGGTTATGATCTTTGTATAATGTATGTATACGGTTTTGTAAAGGCTTGGCACAAGATTCAATCTGTAAACCGACCGAGATATTTTAGACAAGCCTTTTGTTGATCATAATAATGGCCATGAAAAGCCATGTGTGTGATATTTCTAATTTCTCTATGACCTTGCCTTTGACCGTGCCCTTGTAGGCAGGTCAATTATTAATGATAATTTTTTCTTCTTTTGCGGGAGGGTTGTTTAGAGATTTTTGGCCTGCGGTGCCTCTAGATTCTGTGTTTTCTTGTGTGGATGGATGTGCAGGTTTGATAATGTTTTGTCTCAAATGACATTGTTTTCTTCTTTAATCAGTCCTCTCTTTTTTCCTGCAGATAACAAATGTAGAGACTCAAAAGCAAGGCAATCACGATCGTTTTAGACAAAAAGAGATGAAGCGTAGCAATTTGTACAACTGAATATATGGGGGGAATTTTTTATCATCGTTTTGCTATCCAAGTAGCCGGAATGTTCCAGGTTCTTCTACCATATTAGCATCAACATCAAGAGGCTATTCATTTTAAGATAGAAATAAAAAACCATGGCTTAAAAAGATTAGGGTGAAAGAATTAGTCTAAAAACACAACCGCACAAAGACCCAGGAGTTCGTTATTTTTTATTTTCACGGTTCACTTGTTCAGTTGTTTCAATTCACTTTTTTGGGCCTCTAGATAGCATCACGTTAAAGATTAATGATCTTTTTAGAAGTAATAGCTTATGTACATTCCTTCATACCTCAAACTTTATTTTAGGTTAATAAAATGATCTTGAGAGATTTTTAGTACTATCATTTGTTAAACACACATGGTGAGCGAGAACAAATAGTAAAGATAAAACATGCAATACATTTTTATTCACAAATGATGTATATTTATAGTACATGTGGTGACCATTGGGATTCACATCCCAAGGTCCCTTGGACTCCTTTTGTCCATTCGGCTTCCACACTAACCCATTGATTAGGTGTCCAACATTCCCCCCCTTAATCCGAAGGGTTATGTATGAGTCCAAGAAGAGAGCTGTAATACAAAATGTGCAAAAATGCATAGCAGCACTAGGTTGAATGTGCTCTCTGAAATGTTGGTATAAAGGGCGGTGGTTTAAGGATGACCACCAACACTAGAATGCTTAGTGCAGTTCCCTGAACTCTTCCAAAACTGGCAAGAAGCTGAAGTCTTCTGCTAGAGGAAGTG
>APFE030634390.1:24665-50690 GCA_000404065.3 Pinus taeda | reverse complement strand
CTTGCAGGACGTTTGTTGCTGAAGCATCTGTGTGAAGAATGGGTGGTTTTATGACAGTGCTTACATGGATGAAGATCATAACAGTGATCTTTCAAATGGCCAACTCGATCAGAGTGTTGGCATTTCACGATCTGTTGTTGTTGTTGTTGCGGAAGAGGAGCAGAGTCTGGAACAACTGACGCTGAACTATCATGAGGAGCAGGTGAACTGTCATAAATGAATCCAGCACTTTGAAACTTAATGGGTTTTGATTAGTCTGGAATATGAAAGGCCAAGTCCTTGTCATATCCAAGACCAGTTTTGTGCTTGTTGTGGACAAGCTGTTCCCAAGGTCTGATGATGGGCTTGGGAAGTGCAGACTGAACTTCTGCATCTACATGTACAACTGCTGCATTATTAACTTGCTGCTGATGGATGGTTGTCTCAATGTTCCGAACAAAAACAGGTTCAGAATGACTTCTCTGTTTTAATTCTTCTTGCTGTAGCTTTGTCTCAAGCTGCAAAAACTCAATATTTTCTTGTGCATTTTGCAAGCAAGTTTGAATTTTAAAAAGAGTTTCCTTACTGACTTTTACCATCCCATCAATAGTGGAAAAGATTAGACTATTTAATAACTGTAATGCATCATCAATTCTGGTCATTTTCTTCATTATCTTATACGTTAAAGAAACTGATCACAACTATCAACCAGTGAAGAAGAAGCAACAATCGCTGCAATATCCTTTGTAAATGTCAACGAATGATCAGTGACCTAACGTCCTTCTTCAAGATTAAAAAACTTCCAAACTGTTGAAGTGTGTGTACATAGCTAAACTTGCATAAATTCCAGCAAAATGCAAAATGACTCTAAATCAGAAAATTACAATAGTATTTACTATCATCAAAATTCGGTTTGCTTGGACAACATGGACGAAAATTCTGGCGGCAAAAGCATTACTTCTTAGAAACCTAATTCCTTAGGTGATTTGTTACAGTGGCCGGTCAAAGATGTGGCAGAATATGTAACGCTGGATGTTCTCATGGACGCTGTTGTTTTGACGAGTGCGAATGAGGCTGAGGAAAGAAGATCAATTTCCAATTCCACCATGGAAGCCTTCTCGCAGCACTCTAGACGGTCTTCAAGAAGTGGTGGTACCTTGATAACAACAGAGGTAAAGTGGAATGAATACCTATCGTAATATAGCATGAGGTACAGGAACCCACAATATTCATCATCCCAATGGCAATCATTTCTTTATTGCCATCGATATGGTAATTTTTGAACAGAGCAAAAGTTCGATCGATCGCAATTCCCTCAGTGAGCGTAAGGATGGCAGTTATCAACCCCGCCTTTAAAATGGTTTGCAGATATCGACCCTCGAAAACAAATTGGTTTATGGACAATGGATTCAATCCCTTTTTGAGGTCACCAACCTTTGGGTTGATGGAAGTAATAATGAAGAACAAAAGAAGCCTCGGCTCGAGAAGAGCTTATCCGTGGCCGAGCATACAATCCTGGGACTCAGATTCATCAACAGAGCAACCTGTGACAAAGACTTGGATAAACTGTGGGCGGAGGTCGAATGTCGTTTCAACAAGCTTGCATTGTCCAACTATTTGCTCGATTGCTCAGACTTTGCAGAATGCATTGGCATGAAGGAATCCAAGGAATTCGCCTTACAATTATTTGATGCGCTTAGTAGAATAAGAGCGAGAGGCCGACACTTAAACAGCATCTCCAAGAGGCTATTAAAGACTACACTACACCACCAGAAAAAAGCTTTGTACGCGACTTGACTGCAAAACTTAATAGCTATATTTCATTTCTCATTACATGCAGACCTCTTTCGATTAGCATGGGTAATGCCATTAAGTTCTTGAAAGCACGGATTGCAAAGTTAGCAGTGGCTCTTTCGGAGTCAGAAGCAAAGTCCTCTCTTCTCTTAGATATCAATCGGTTTATACATGAGACGAAATTCAGATTGTATTTGCTGACAAAGTCATTGTAAAGCATGCAATTATGAAAATCAGAGATGGAGATGTATTACTTACTTTTGGATCATCTTGTGTGGTGGAGATGATATTATTACATGCTCATGAGCTAGGAAGAATTTATGACATGATATTTAGATTAACAAAAGGAAGCATTATGCATTTGTAAGATTCAATAGCCTCGTTATCAGACTATCATTATCATGCACTTGCTCTTTTGACAATTGCCTTCTTCTTAGGCCTCCAATAAAGCTTCTCCATAAACAAAAGAATTAATCGTCTGCCACTTGAATTGAGTACAACTTGTCTAGCTAGATATCATACCCATCTAAGTTCACCAGCATGTTCTACAATCTGATACACATTTCCACCTTCTGCAGACATTTGGGTCCCTAATTTGGCCAGTTTCGTATTAGGGTTAACTTGTAATCTGAGACCTCTCTTGATTCATATGTGCCTGCCAAGTCTGGTAAAACCTCGTTCAAAAACTCTTCAGCAACGTCTCCATCCTCGTCTACTTGAAGCTTTTGTGAGTACCATCTAAAGCCCTGCACGCCACCATCACCAGATACGCACTGGAAAACACTATCAATGACAGTCTTTATTTTTATGAACAGGAGTTACGAAATGGGCGGTCGGAGAATGATCAGAGGAGTCAGCTAGCCTTGGAAACCAAACCTATTACAAATGATTCTAGGTCAGCTGGAATACAGCCTTCACATAAGGAACGGTTATTTCCTAGCAGTGCTCGAAATCAAGGCACAGGACTTCGTAACCGACAAAGCATCATAACAGAGAGAGAATAAAATAGGACCATACAGCAAACCCTATGTCTGCAATAAGGAGAAAACCAAAGAGCACTAGGGCAACGTAACGCTGGAAGAGGGATCGGTATCAACGTATCTGAGAGGTGTTTCAATGGTATGAAAAGAGCATCACAGCATTTTGTTAATGCCAAAACAACGTTTCATTAATGTCAGAACACCGTACAATAATGTCACCAACGTTTAATAATGAGGTGCAGCGCAGGTGTGGCAGAGGCAACGCATTATGTTAGGGCAGATGCGTTATGGCAGAGGCAGTGCAGGTGTGGCAGATAGAGCGCAGGTAATGAAGGCTAGGCCAGCGCTATTCAAGGCAGCTCAGACCAGTTGCTCAGGGAATAACAACATCTCATTTTTTTTTAACTAAAGGATGAACCCTGAGAAAGAAAACAGGCCACACATCATGGCTCTGATACCATGTTAAACACACATGGTGAGCGAGAACAAATAGTGAAGATAAAACATGCAATACATTTTTATTCACAAATGATGTATATTTATAGTACATGTGGTGACCATTGGGATTCACATCCCAAGGTCCCTTGGACTCCTTTTGTCCATTCGGCTTCCACACTAACCCATTGAGTATTAGGTGTCCAACATCATTGGCTAATATAACAAATAATTGTTCCTCAAGAAATGTTCCCTACTTAGCATGTGAATCTCCCATCATAAATAGCTCATAATGTGAGAGGTATTTGTCACAACTTTCATAAAATATGTCATAAACTTACACTGGTCAGAAATAGAAGATGCAAAGCACCTATGTGGAAGGAATTTGTCATAGAACTTTCTTTTAAATATTTTTTTATATAAACCTTTTCAAAATATTTCAATATTGTTTTTCCTACATTATTCAAATTTGGTTTTTTCTCATTTTTTAAAATAAATACCTAAAAAAATATGTAAACAATATATAAAGAAAAATACATTTTATAACTTCACATGCTTTAAAATAATTTTAAATTTATTTTAGGTTAATAAAATGATTTTGAGAGATTTTTATTATTATCATTGGCCAATATAACAAATAATTGTTCCTCAAGAGATGTTCCCTACTTAGCATGTGAATCTTCCATCATAAATGGCTCATAATGTGAGAGGTATCTATCACAACTCTCATAAAATATGTCATAAACTTACACTGGTCAGAAATAGAAGATGCAAAGCATTTATGTGGAAGGAATTTCCCATAGAACTTTCTTTTAAATATTTTTTTATATAAACCCTTTCAAAATATTTCAATATTGTTTTCCTGCATTATTCAAATTTTGTTTTTTCTCAATTTTTTACAATAAATACCTAAAAAAATATGTAAAACAATATATAAAAAAAAATACATTCTATAACTTCACATGCTTTAAAATAATTTTAAATTTATTTTAGGTTAATAAAATGATTTTGAGAGATTTTCATTATTATCAGTGGCCAATATAACAAATAATTGTTCCTCAATAGATGTTCCCTACTTAGCATGTGAATCTCCCATCATAAATGGCTCATAATGTGAGAAGTATCTGCCACAACTTTCATAAAATATGTCATAAACTTACACTTGTCAGAAATAGAAAATGCCAAGCATCTATATGGAAGGAATTTGCCATAGAACTTTCTTTAAATATATATTTTTTTTATATAAGCCCTTTCAAAATATTTCAATATTGTTTTTTTGACCTGAATTATTATTCAAATTTTGTTTTTTCTCATATTTTACAATAAATATGTAAAAAATATGTAAAACAATATATAAAGAAAAATACATTCTATAACTTCACATGCTTTAAAATAATTTTAAATTTATTTTAGGTTAATAAAATGATTTTGAGAGATTTTTATTATTATCATTGGTCAATATAACAAATAATTGTTCCTTAAGAGATGTTCCCTACTTAGCATGTGAATCTCCCATCATAAATGGCTCATAATGTGAAAGGTATTTGTCACAACTTTCATAAAATATGTCATAAACATACACTGGTCAGAAATAGAAGATGCCAAGCATTTATTTGGAAGGAATTTGCCATAGAACTTTCTTACAAATATTTTTTTATATAAACCTTTTCAAAATATTTCAATATTGCTTTTCTTGCATTATTCAATTTTTTTTTTTTTTTTCTCATTTTTTACAATAAATACCTAAAAATTATGTAAAACAATATATAAAGAAAAATACATTCTATAACTTCACATGCTTTAAAATAATTTTAAATTTATTTTAGGTTAATAAAATGATTTTGAGAGATTTTTATTATTATCAGTGGCCAATATAACAAATAATTGTTCCTCAATAGATGTTCCCTACATAGCATGTGAATCTCCCATCATAAATAGCTCATAATATGAGAGGTATCTGTCACAACTTTCATAAAATATGTCATAAACTTACACTTGTCAGAAATAGAAGATGCCAAGCATCTATGTGGAAGGAATTTGCCATAAAACTTTCTTTTAAATATTTTTTTTTATATAAACCTTTTCAAAATATTTCAATATTGGTTTTCCGGCCTGAACCATTATTCAAATTTTGTTTTTTCTCATTTTTTACAATAAATAAGTAAAAAAATATGTAAAACAATATATAAAGAAAAATACATTCTATAACTTCACATGCTTTAAAATAATTTTAAATTTATTTTAGGTTAGTGAAATGATTTTGAGAGATTTTTATTATTATCATTGGCCAATATAACAAACAATTGTTCCTTAAGAGATGTTCCCTACTTAGCATGTGAATCTCCCGTCATAAATGGCTCATAATGTAAGAGGCATTTGTCACAGAAGATGCCAAGCATCTATGTGGAAGGAATTTGCCATAGATGTATAAGTATTCTTGCAAAGAATCCTCTTCAAAACTCATCTACCCCTTTTTTTAGGATAACAACTCTGAGCAACCAAACACTGACATTCTTCCTTCACAAGGGACGTGTTCTCTACCAAGCCTAGCTTCTCTCTCAGAATCTTAACATCCCCTTTGCGAATGGTTTCATTAGAATGACAACAACCCACATTTAAAGTCTTTCTCCACCCCTCTCCTAATTAGAAATACAATTTTTGGTTCTCTACTAATTTTCTCCACACCCATTTAATATAACAATGGAGATAGAGCATGTATATTTATACCTATGTTGGCATTACCATTTTATACTTTGATGTTTATTATTTTTGTTTTATTATTATTACATGAATTTCTTCTTAACAAGTGGTTGTGTTTCTTTTGGTTTTAGTGAAAGTATGGGCTCCAATGTTGGCTCTCTTATTATGGAGTATAATTCATCTTTGAGAATTTTTCATTTATTAAATTAGGTTAGTCAATTGCTTAAAATGTTAAATTTATTTCAAAAAGTTTTTGTTACTTTATAGGTTAGACACTTGCTTAAAATTTTAAAATAATTTCAAAAAGTTTTTGTTACTTTATAGATAAGGTGCAGATGACCACTAAATTTTAATAATTTGTTATTTTTGCAGAGGATATGAAGGACGTGAAGAATATACAAGCATGCCATGATAGATGAAATGTCTACATGTCATCACAGAAGATATGAATTTATTTTTTGTTATTATGACCTAAAATAAAGTAACATTCATTCATTTTTTTATCATTATTATGTAATTGCTCAAAAGCATCATAACAACACAAATTATTCTTTTGTTTGAAGGGGCTAAAAGCCCTTTCTCTTTGATCTTGAGAATGGACCATGACTATCCTCAAAGTTTTGTGTCCATAATGAGCTTGTGCATTTAAAACATTTTTGTGTGTGATGACCAAATTTGTAATGTTTGTGTATTTAAAATCTTTTGTGTGATGTTCAATATTTGATGTCTATTTGCAATTGTGTATGACAAATGTTTGAGTTTCATCTATGTGTTTCTATATTTGCAATGGATGTGTTTGACATGATGACATATAATTTGAAATGTATGAATTTTCTTTAGGCTCAATGCTTAGTCTAGTATCTGCATTATGTTTGATTCTTTGAAACAATGTTTCTTGTTTGGGGTTCATTGCAGCTTGAGGACTCTTGTATGTGATATGTCTCAGCCCTATTCAAAACTCTAAAGTGTGTTTTCTGATGATCTCCTTGGTACTAGTGGTAATGCTTCCGAGGAAAAGGGCAGTCCTTTGACCATAGCTCATATACAAAGGTTGCAAAGCTTCTATATATTAAATGGCTAAACGAGCTCTGTTAGACTTGTGGATTTTAAATATATGAAACCATTTACATTTATTTTACTTGAGTAATTGGCTCTCTTATGCAACAATGTTCTTGGATCATATGCCCATTTCATATGGAATGCAGACATCGATGAAGCAGATCAGGATGCTTCTCAGCAGCAGAAAATGGTGCCCCTAACCTATCATGGAACTGCGACTACTGCAACTATATGATCAAATGAGGATCCTAATTACAATTTTGTATCAACGAACAGAACCATCATACTTGTCATGCTACTATGATTTTTCTAGTATCAGAGTTGCAGATCAAATTTTTGGTAGTAGAAAATCATCTCTTTGTACATAAATGGGATGCCTAAATAATCTTAGCATGCATCATTTGAAAAAAATATTGCAGCTTGAAGACCCTTGTATGTGATATGTCTCAGCCCTATTCAAAGTCGTAAAGTGTGTTTTCTGATGATCTCCTTGGTACTAGTGGTAATGCTTCTGAGGACAAGGGCAGTCCTTTAATAGACTACAAGGTGGGGCAAATGAATAGAGCAAAAAATTATGGGAATTGAATAAAATCAAGTGGTCAACTAAAGAAGAATGGGGTTCATCTAAGGATGGGAATGCTCTTTTTGATGGTAGGTCACATCCATTGCAGCAATTCGGATTTAACGAACACCCATTCTTGGATTTCGTGTTTCTTGGCTCTGTGATGAAAATAATGAAGGGAAAATACATGTTAATCTCTTGCTTGTGCTCTTTGATGGAAGTTTTGTAGTGAATGACTGAAAAATAAACGGCCAGAGAAAAATGCATATTATGCTAATTGAGGAATGTTTTTCACTTGTTGAACTTATAGTATTGAATTTAACACACTAACACTTTACAACAATGAAATAACAATCTTCATGATGAAAATAGAAATATGGAAGATTTATCTGCATAATGAAAAAGGCAATATAGGAGATTCCAATCACGTTCGAAGGCATTTTTTTAAATGTGGATGTGAGAAAAGGTTACTCTGGAAGCCGCTGTTTGTATATGAGAAATTTCCTGATCATTGTGTGTAATCCTAATGTTGATAAATATGTCTACTAAGTGGTTCCAGTTAATGGGACATTGATTTGAGTGTTCAATATATTTGTATTCTTTATCAAAATATTTTTTTATTGTATTTGTGTTCTTCAATTTATGCCTTAAAGTGTTTCCTTTGTAACACCTAATACAAATGCTAGTTTAAATGATAATTAAAATAACCTCCATATTTTAGACATTCAAACCATATGAAACAAGCCCATTTGTACTTTGCAATGCAAGTAATTTATTTTTTATGAATACCATCATAGAACTTGAATATATGTCCATAGCGTCGACACGTTTACGCAACATCCATCCCTTTGTACCGCCACTTTCTTTCCATAGTTTTCTCTTTTGAATTGAAGTCTAGATCAATATTTGCAATATTTATTATGTAATTTATTATGTAATTCTTTAAAGGTAAAATAAATTGAACAATTTTTGTAAAGTGGATCGTAAATTTTATTGTTATTTAGAATGTGTATATTAGTTAAATATTTAATGAAAAAAATGGATTATTATAATTAATGGAAGGTTGTGAAATTGAATTACATTTTATAAAATACAATTTATAAATGGTAATTTATAATTATTTGTATTAATATAAAAAATATTTGTAATTATTTATATAGTGAAATATTTTTTAATCAAATAATTGGTTTCTAATTTTAATATAAATTTCAAAAATCTTTTTTAAGTAAGTATCTTAAATCTGTGATTTTTTTTTATCAACCATTTAGATATACAGCTTATATAACTATGTCATTATGAAATCACATTATTATATATAACTATGCTAATTATGAATTAACAATCTCAATACTAAATATACTAAATTTATAACTTTTTATCCAGAGTTTAGATATACAATCTATATAACTATGCAATTATGAAATCACATTATCAAAAATAACTATGCTAGTTATGAATTCTAATTATTACTAGAAAGTTACCATTCAACAACCCCAAGTAAATATCTTAAATCTATGATTCTTTATCGACATTTTAAGTATATAACTTATATAATTATAAGTATGCCACTATGAACTCTTTATCCACAATTTAGATATACAACCTATATAACTATATAATTATGAAATCACATTATTAAAAATAACTATGCTTGTTATGAATTCTAATTATTACTAAAAACATTATCATTCAACCACCCCAAGTAAATATCTTAAATTTATGATTCTTTATCAACAATTTAAGTATACAACTCATATAAGTATAACTATGCCATTATGAAGTCACATTATGATATATAGCTATGATAGTTATAAAGTCTAGTTATTAAGTTACCATTCACCAATCCCAAGTAAGTATCATAACTCTTTATTAACAATTTAGGTAGAAATCACATTATTATGATTAAGTATGATAGTTATGAATTCTACTCATTACGACATGGTTAGCATTCAGCATAATCATGTTTTCCATGTAAGATACTGATAATCAAATCACTTATACCATATGGATGGGATTTCAAGTTTCAATGTTCTCTGAATCTCTAAAGTTGGATGTGTGAAAATTAAGGAAAAACAGGGAAATCAATCACGCCTGAACTTCCACAAAAATCTTGACATGCCGCACTAATTATTCTTCAAATATTTAGAGATGATTCTGAATACATGGCAATTTAATTCGGGGTATTCGACGTTGAACTAATGTTATTCTATCGTCTGACCCAATTATAAACCTAATATCTAACTGGCAGAAATACTATCACTCTGTGACACACTGTATGCGTAAGAAAGTATTATTTAGTAATGCAAGAAAGTATTATTTAGTAATGCATTTTGTTGGCATGTATAAGGAGGGATGTAATGCCATGCAACGCGAAACCTGGAAATTAACTGAATTCAACTGATCAACCGAGAACACGACGACAGTTGACCCGGATTTCTCCCTTGGTGCCTGTAAGAGGCTTGATGTTCGCCAACTTCACCATCGATATTGCAAACTGCTTGAAGAAGGCCTCCTCATTTTCTGCGTATGCTTTCACTAGCTCCTTCGTCTTGCCTTTGCCCTTGGCGTACAATTCTTCGTCGGAGTTCAACAGTCCATGCTCGCTGACCAAGTGCTTGAAGTAGTAGTTGTCGAATTTGGTTGGACTCACGAAATCTAGTGGAAACAGGTTATTATCTCCTCCGGATTTGGGACACCTGGTTTTGAGCTGAGCATAGTAGGGTTTGTCTAAAGTGAAGTCTGGCTGCCCATTTCCACTCTGGTTGTAAAGCCTCTGCTTGAAACTTGTGCATCGAGATTGGCCGATGGTGTGACTTCCTGCATAATTAGCATTTTTATTTGGATTTCAGTTTTAATAATCTCCACCTGGTATTCAATACTACAAAACAAAATGAATGAATGGCGATTTAAATTATATACCATAAAATATGAGAATACAAATAAACATAATACGATACCTGAGAGGGCAACCAAGTCTACATCATCCAGACCCTGTCGCTTAAACTTGGTAATGAGAGTTTGGAGAGTTGAGTTGGGCGCTGGGATATTGTTGTTGGACCCGCGCAAGCTTGCACTCCTCGAGTCTCTCCTTCCCAGAAAAACCGGAAAGGTTGGACCTCCACTCTGACAATATTCATCCATAACACATCATTATGTATCAGTATTTATTTGGAATATTTTTATCTGGATTGCAGAAATTTTTTGAATATTTTTGAATTGGACGGACTGGACAGCAGCACGTATCTTAATGTCAATATTTCAAATTCTAAGAATATCTTAAAATTTGATGAGAGGGGTCAAACAATTGACCTCTCTTCTGATTTCATATTCTATGATATTCTTCAAATCTGTAATCCAGATAAATTCAATTAAAAGCAATGAATTTTCGAAATATTTCCAAAATTTAACATCAAAATAATTTCAACAATATCATCTTGATAACCCATATGAATAATATATTTATTAATAAATGAATGAGTATATAATATATTACTAGAACTACTGAGTCACGAGCTGCAAGAGCGAGAATATCTGCACAGGATACAGTTTTTGGGCACGCCGCCTCCAGTGCACTCTTAATCTGATCAACGACTGTAAATCCCCTAGCAGAGTTATTGTTGGCATTTGATCCCTTCTCAGTCACAATTTTTGAACTGTTATCGAGCAGCAAAGATGCATCACACCCCTGTCATGCCATTAATTGTATACACACATTAATCTTGTTATTAACGAACTGATTAGTTAATACTGGTAGCTAGCAATTAGATGAATTACGACAACTAGCAGAGTATATATATATAAAAGATTACCTGGACAAAGCAATCATGGAATTGAAGCCTGATTAAGGACGCTGCAATTCGAGCTTCCTTAATCACGGCCTTCTCTACTACTGATTTCACTATTTCCTCGGCCTTGGGGCATGAATTGGCATAAAAATTTGGAACCAAAGCAGCGTGGGAATACCCATAGGATAATAACAATGATATTACGAAGAAATATGCCTGTGGCGAGCAAATTGGTGAAAGAGCAAGGGAGGAGGAAAAAGTTTTGGCCATGATTGATTCTGAAAAATATGAAATGAATTAATCTTCGTATCAACTCAGCAAAGCTTGATGTGCTCGATTGATTATATGGATGAGGTCCTCAATGTCGACGCTTATTTAAATCATTCACAGCACCTGCGTCCAGATAATCCGCCTCGTTCGTTCGTATTTGTTGTCGGAAGTTCAGTGGAAGAAGACCGTTCAGCGACTCCACAAAAGTCTGTAGCATATCGACTCCACAACCAAGAGTCTACTGGTGTTGGATGTTGGATGATAGTGATTTTTCTTTTATTTTTTTCTAATGTCGAAATATCAATAAGTAATCAGCAATTACTTTATGCATCCAACGGGTATGAATCAAAGTTAATTGTTGATATTGTCCCATGAAAGTTGTATGCAGAATTTGGAATTTGATTGCCTAGTCAATTATTTCACCTGCTCTCGTCTGTTAAATTTTAAAATATTTTTGAAATCTACCATCAAAATTTAAAAATTGCTTTCATTTATGTAGTTTTCACCAAATCTAGAAGCCATCACAACTATCTGTTGAGACTCCATGCCAAATAACTACCGATCTAGTTTTAGCTCGTGACCTCCCGGAGTACATACCAACTAAGCTAGTTACATGATAGTGATATGATAATTGATTCGTGGACACCAGATATTAAAAACTCCATGTGGGTCACCGCCGTTTGTTTTGTTTTTTAAATATGTTAAAAAACATAAGCCTCACAATAACACTAATAGGTTGACTTGCGGCCATAGCAATAGTTTTTTATTACAGTGAGACGTAGCAACTTTGCACTGAGTAGACCCAATGGATAACAGACGAGGTAATGAATGTTCTAGTCTCTTTTCATGTAACAGTTATCTCGTGGATATAAATCTGGTTACAGACAAGGGCATTTTTGCTTGTTGATCTACCATGTTTCATGATGACAGTGTATAAGTTGTAATGTGACGCAGAAGGCTGGTAAAGCCTAATAACTTATGAGTAATTGATGAGAAAAAGTTAACTTCAGACAAAAATGCTCAATTGAAGAACAGTGAATTTTGCTACTTTACATATTATTCGAATCAATAGTCGCACAATGAAATTAACCATTTTCTTTCATAGAATGGATTGAATGACGGTAGCTCCACAGTATGTCAACAATGAATGGAATCAGATGAATAACGTCAACCTATCAATGAACGGAGCTGAAGAATGTAGCATTTGAGCCAATTCATAAGGTTTGAAGGTCAATCCGAGGCAGTGATGTGTTCCATAACTTCTTCTCAGCAAAGAAACTTGCAATACTTGCAATTATAGCAGATTGATGAGTTTCATTTAATATTTTAGAAAGATGGCTGTAATAGGCAACTGAATCAATATCTTCTATGAAGATTTCCATTTGTATGGTCAACGATAGTCCATCCATCAGAACTTCGCCGTTTTCCAGGAGTCTACCATGAGATGACACTGTTTCGGATTATAGACCAAATGCATGGGTGGAACTTCAAACTCTGTTTGTTTGCTAAGGTAAGAATATTAATTGTTTCAATTTTGTTAAACGGCCAAATTGCTGCAATACTTAATTATAATTTCCTTGATGGCAAGAACACTGTTTCCGCTTATTCTGCATAAAGCGGTGATCACGTCAAAACAAGAGTAAATGACGTGTGTGCACTTGGTGTATAAACAAAATATACAAAAGTGTGTGTATAGCTTTTTACGAGACGTGTGTGCACTTGGTGTATAAACAAAATATACAAAAGTGTGTGTATAGCTTTTTACGAGATAATTTTTTTTATGCATCTCATAAGAATATAAATACATGATCTTCAAAGGCCGGAGTAAATGACGTGTGTGCACTTGGTGTATAAACGAACTACAGATAAGCGTGTATAGCTTTCTATGAGCTAATTTTTTTTATGCATCTCATAAGAATATAAATACATGTTCTTCGAAGTTAATTTACATTACGCTGGAAGGATGTATGTTTAGCCTTCTTGTTGCATACGATGAGTGGATATTGTCCCAAACTCATGTTGTGATTACATACCTATGTTTACATATATGGCTTGCATGTAAGGCTAATTGTGGGGTTATAATGAGCACGGATGATCAAAATTATCACAAATTAACATGAGTTAAAAAACTAAGTTACGATGCTAAATATTTATAATTGAGCTTGAGGAATAAATAAAGTTGGACTAGAAATTCAAAATATGTGATGTATTTGGTTCTTGATAGATATAATAAAGGTCAAATATTAAATTATATCTATCTTATAATTCATTAATTTTTAATCTTTGTATTTATAATGAATTTCCTTTTGTGGTGAATGGGCATCGAATGAAAAAACGAAAAATGGTTTCTTCTGAACTCTAACCTAATGGGCATCATGATGGTCCACTGAAAACCAAGCTTTTTCAGATTTTCTAGAGTTGGAACCTTAATTTCGGGGACGCACCATTGAAAAAGAAGTCTTTGGATAGCTATAGTAGCAATGTTGGGAGGAGGAATTGTGAAAGGTTATATGAGAATAAATAAATCTGCAATGTGTTATATAACATAGAATCTTGTAGCAATGTAGTAGCGTAAAGAAATAATGCAAAGAAAGGACCAGAATTAACATATTGATTTCAATAAGTAGAAATGGTCAACCAGAAATTGGTTATTTATTTTATGGGCCTACCCATTGAGTATTAGAAATTACTTGCACAATGTTAATGAGATATCAAATTAAATAACATCTACATCCTTGAAATTAGCAAAGGCTCAAATACTCAATGCCTCGACATAAGAGGAGTAAAGCATATAACCAGCTTTAAGAAGGATAATTGATATGAAAGTTATGAATAAATGATGGTGGTGAATAAGTGGTTTTTAAAGTATGGTTATTTGATGGATTTTAGTGATATAGTCATCATATCATTTTACTCATATTAAAATTATATTATGAGTTGTATGATTGCTATGAAAGGACATAGCTTAATAAAATAGAAACTAATTTAGATAAAGATAGTACAGTCAATGATATAAAATAATGGAATAAAGTTTATACTCCTAGATATCTTAAGAAAGAATGAAAGATAAATGAAAGAAATGCAAATCTTTCCATAAATCATGGTAAAAAATCAAAGATAAAATATATAGAAGGAATCTATATAAATCACCGAAAGAAAGCTCATGACATTTTATCAACATTAACAAGAGATTAATGGTTAATTAATTTCCATCTTAGAAGAATTTCTGAAGGTTTTCCTAAAATTGTATCTATTCAGGAAAGTTCCCCTGAAATATCGTTAAACTAGTAAAAGACAGGTCTCTATATATGGTATGGGACTATGTAATTACCTTTCGATTCACTATTTTGTGTTAATTGATGCATCTACACGTAATGATGTGGTTCATTTTTGGATATGGTCTTGCCAATGGTTGAACCATTTAATTCACCCTTAGTGGGAAAATGCTCCAAATATACATTATTGGAGGGAAGAAAACCTTACCACATTATTATGCATAGTTAATTAGACATGCATAGTTTGGAACCTACAGGTTTCTTTTCACTAAAGAAATATCTAAATAGTTGAAACTAAGATAGATAAAAGAGACAAATTATATTCCGATCTAAATAGAACCAGGGTTAGAGTGTGAAGTGAATGCACAAATGAAATACAACTCATTGTATGCATGTTGGAGAAGACATCATACATTAATAAATTATGACTCTAATAAGAAGGTCAATGGGATTGACACTTAACAATACATTTGGTGTAAGTACATAGTAGGAGTGAAAAAGCAATTCCTAGTGCTTCTTGATTAATAGCAGTAAGAGAATATTAAATACAAGCTCAAGTTCACTCAAATTCCAATGTGTAAATTATTTCAATTCAAAGTATGCAACCTCAAACTTCACATTGATGTGCATATCCATCCAGATAAGATGGGATTTTGTTAATATATCACAAATATGAACTTTTCAAATCTGCAGCAAAAAAAAGATGCTTCCAGTAGAATGATTGTAGATCTTACAAATGTACCTCTTGAGGGAAGTGTTAAGATAAAAATAATCTGTATGATTTTACTATAAACAAAGTATACATGCTTTATGAAGACAAAAATGACAAAATATTAGACATGGGGGTGCTCAGTGTAATCGTAGTAGAAATAAGAGCAATTCAGAGTAGCCTAATGAATAATTGTAATTGTACACTAGATTCGAAACATGATTGTCCGAATTGATAAACAAATGATTGATAAACCCAAAAGGTTTCACATTAATACAACTTATTATGATCTAAGGATCTTATACTAGTAATAAAATAATACATGCACCAAAGGGGTGACATATAAAAGGTTCTAGAAGAGAGAGAATAATAAACCATACAACAGCTCGTTGTTAAATTAATAAGATGATTTAACCATATTGGATAGCTAAATGGCACTGGTAAGTGAGATTGTTGTAAAATAAAATTTGTTTTGATAAAATGATATCTAACAAATTATTCAAAGCAATTGACAATTGTAAAATTTGAAATGCATATTTTATATCACTATTCTATTAAGCAATAGGGGAGAAATCTACATGTAAGATTGCATTGATAGTGTTGTCTAGGGTTTAATATGATAACATAACAATTATTGCATAAACAATTTGTTTTAAGGAATTTAATAGTTGATTGGTTTCCAAGAAATGAATTTTATTCTACCAGTCATGATCTAGTGTTAAGGTGGGGTATCCACGTGATAATGACCCAAGTTCACACCCTGGTATACATAGTATCCTGGAAAGTAAGAGATTGGGGAGTGTGAACACATTGTAAATTATATTCATGCCTCATATATAGGAGGTGTATGTGCTTACAAACTAATTGTTTGATTGGTTTTGAATATACACTAAAGTATTCATGTCCAACAAGGTGTTGGAAGTAGTGTTAAAAAGAGAAAACAAGAAATCATATGACATAACTAGTTTATGTGTGGAGTATTGTTGAGTACCAAACGATTCTTTTGTTGGTTAAAGACAAAGTTAAGGTTGTTATTAGGCTTCAAATATAATATTGAAGTCCATACTTGACTAACTATCATAGTCAATAGCCTTCTTTATAATTAAGCGAAGATCATATTCCGTTGTTATTAAAATCTTGTCTATGGGACAGATTCAATCCCAAAACCCAAAGTTATTGGGTTTGTAAAGTTGTATTATGCATCTATGTTATCATTTTTCTGAAAATTTCTTGCAAAGACAAGATACATGAAAAGGATTAGCTAAATAAAATCACTTGAATACTTTGAAATAAAAAATTCAGTTATGCTCTGGTTGAAGAAGTTGAACAAGTTCGTGAATTCCTTATTCTCTAATCGACAAACCGAGCATGGCTTGATTAGACTTGTCTAAAGGTAATATGAATAATTGAAGAAATTTTTGGCATGATACTAACATGGTTGAAAACATGTGGATGAGGTATATGTCATGCAGGTGATGCTATGGACATTTGGTATTGGGTACACATGTACAGGTGTTGTTGTGTACAAATGATACATATGGTATTGGTATGGATGCATGTATTGCATGATAATATATGACATGTATAAATGAATGTGTGTGATGCACACTATGTATAGGTGCACATGGTTGGGGAGAAGGCATTGGGTGATTTCCTGGTGTGGAAACCTACCTAGAGTGCACATAGAAAAAAGACAAATATAGAAGCTAAGGAGTGATTCAAGGATAAGTATCAATGTTTCATTTTAGTCTTGTATGCATGAAATTCATGATTCTGATCTATGTGTCTATGATTGATGGTTACATATGGGTTATGATTTTGATGGTTATGTTTGAGCTAACATGATATGATATTTTATACATGTTGATTGGTAAAATGTGCTAGTTGTACTTGTTATGACTAATGCAGGGAAATTGCAGAAAGAAAGTGTTTGGAAAGAACACAAATGCATTGGAAAAACATGCATTTATTCCTATTATTTAAATAAAATTTAAATGAGGAATCATAGTTAAAGGGTGGGCAACATTAACCCATAGTTACTCATGTAGTAGCACTGTTACATTAACTGTGGTAAACAAAATTGAGTTTCTGCATCTGAAAATATCTCAGAAAATTGATTAAAAGAAATGTAGAGGTAACAGTGGAAGGAAATTTCTAGTAGAACTCCTTTGTAACTGATGTATCAGAAGATCTGATTTAGGTGGCAAGGCCATGGGAATATGAAAAATCAGAGAAAAAAAAATAAAAAAATAGCTACCTATGAATGAGGAAATAAATTGTAAGATGCAGTAATACATTGAGGACGGTGTAAATTTAAAGGGGGGAGTATGTAACACCCCTACGTTGTATGTAACACTCTGTTAGTCTAAGCTAAGAAAAGCTAGATCAAAGGTGTAACAATGAAAGTAAATAATTTATTATTAAATAAATACAGATAATTTAATCACTTGGAAAATGAGACACCAAGAGATGAGGTCCTTGCCAAAGGAAATCCCATTGGTGAATGGGAATGCATAATTTTTTCATGATAAGACTTCTAGATCCAATTACAGATAATATTAATGGATTTGGAGATAAATATCTATTAAGTTCCTTAGCTGGAGAAACATGCTAATTTTAAGAAAAACATAAAAGCCTTCCGGCAGAGAAAGGCAAAGCTTTTATGAGAAAACTTCTTGCGAGAGAGAAAGGCAAGTTTTTCCATGAAAAGCGTAGACAAATGGATAAAAATATCTGCCTAAAAGTGGGGAGCCACTAAAGGAAACCATATCATGAAAGAGGGTATTAAATACCCATTGAAGGGATCAAGGGAGATACTTGATCCATGGCAAGAACTCTCAGCTCGAGGGTGAATTGAAGGAAGTCAATTCTAGGTCAGGTGGTGGTGCTCTGTTTTCCAAGTGATGTTGTCTCTTCTACTCTGGTTTGACTCAATGGCATGGGATACTCTGTATGTTGGCTCCTTACACTTCTTATTGTCGAATCTTAAGCTTATGAGATGATTGAATAATTAAGCATGAGACAACTATGTATGATGAATGATTATGTTTTTTAAGGTTTGAAATTGTATAGTTTGTTGTTCAAGTTATCTAATCTATGCATTATGCATCATGGGATGAATTGCATCCATTGTGGCTCATTTTAGTTATTTATTCGTATTGCATAAGATATATGTGTTAGTAATACTTTCGACTATCACTGTAGGACTACAATCATGATATAGGGCGGTGCTAGCTACAATATATTTATGATAACATTTCCATTAAGGCTTATGTTGAGTTATCATAGGAATGAAAACTGAATGCATAATCTTACCATGTTGAATGCCCATTATTGATTCATTCCTCTGAGTTGTAATACATGCATAAGGGTTGATTGGGAGTGTGGTAACAAAGTCTATTGATTGAACCCAAAAGTCCACATCATGGATCTAGTGGAGCATAGTAGGTAGTTGGTAGTATTGTGTCATGGATGTATGTGACATTATCACACCTCGTTTTGGAAATAATAGTCGAAATATGCAAGTTGCGGAGTAGTGGGCACTCCAAGATATGGGTGCTCGATGCCATTTATTACCCCAATTGTTGTTTTTTCCTTCACTATGATCTGTGGCTCCTCAAGGTAGAGAATATCCATTTGGTGTTGAGAAGAACAGTGGATCAAGGGATTATGGATCATAGCAGGAAGGTTTATCCCAGGGGAATGCCAAGAAGCGGGCAATCATCATCCACTGCTCACAAACGAATAGGAATGGAGATTGTGGCATGGGATGCTGCATAGGCTTATGTGGACCTTCGCCTAGAAGTGGGAAAGGTCACTGTGGAAGTTAAATAGCAAGGAGTCTGGGAGAAAAGAGCAAACAAATAAAAGGGTTGCATGGCAGAGGAGGTTGATTGGGTGATAGGTAAAGGCATCACTTGAATCGGAGAAACCCTGTATCATAAAGTTATGAACACAACGTGGCACATGAAAATGTTGATGGCCAAAGTCATAACAAATACTATTTCTTAGGGCACCCAATCACAATAATTTGACATCCTTCAGAGAAGAGTGGATAGAGTGGAAACTAACCTATGCACATTGGTGGAAATTTAATGGTGTCAGAAGGCCAGTATTGACTTCTTGGTGAAATTTTTTAATACTTTCCTGCATTATGTTCATCACCTGGACATCTTTCCTCGCAATGAGGATGATCAAATGGCTACTGTGCGATGTGTATGTGTGTGTAGCATGAGAGGTAAGCCAAAGCATCAAGGGATTAACATGGACCCTTCGAGCAAGTGGACTCCCCCGTGGGCAATGACCCTGGTAACTAATGTGTAACTAATATGATATTATATGTCTCTATTTTGGTTTTGGATATGGTTTTTAGAAGTCCTATATAGTCCTGTTATGTCTAGCATTGGTAAGCATCTAAAGTAGGTTACAACTGATCCACTAGCCTGACAAATAAATTTTGTTACAAGTCATATACAAATATGGAGCTACTTTTTTGGCTGTAATTTTGTAAAAGTTGGTCTAGGAAGAAAAACATTTACAATGTCATACATAGGAGGTTGATGAGAATATGGATATACTATAGTTGGTCTAGTTTCCAATCAAGCAGACCAAATGAAAAATATTATGTATGTAATTTTGTTTTGAATGATGAATAAAAGTCCCATTCCTTATTTTTCGCCTCGACGAAGAAAGGGAGATTCAATAAGCTTAGGAATTGGAGATTTTAGCTAACAATTAGGCTAAATTTCTATCATTGTGGTAGGGGCTAAACTTAGCGATATCAAGGGATATTCAACATTTATTGGTCTTCGGTGACTCAATGGTTGTAATCTAAAAGGTGTGTAAGCTCAAAGAAGCCTCTGATCCAAATCAGTCTCACGTTCCTTATAGAAAAAGTCTTCAACTCACAAAATTTTAAAGCTTTAATATTTTCCATGTTAAAAGGAATCTCAACATGGTAGTGGGCACCTTAGAAAACAAAGGTTTATATTTGGAACAAGGGATGATGTTGGTGGACGATGGAAGGCCTTTTAATAAGCCATTTCTATGATAGTTTATATTATAGCTCAGATTCTCATGTTATTAAATAGAAATAAAAGTGGATCAAAGGATGAGATTTTAGAACCCCTCTAACAAGGCCCATCATGAACATCCAATAATTCTCATAGCATTATACATGTTCTCGCGACCTTTGACATATGTTAAATTTAGAAATTTTGCTCACACCTAGTGTTAGCAAACTATAATAATATGATTCATAATTTTCAATTGGCTATGGTTAGTCTTGTAATATTGTACATACTTTTTCTTTCTGCAAAATGTTTTCCATATTAAAAATTAAAAAATGTAAAGAGGGTATGTCCTAAAAGAATAATCAAAGGAAAAATGAAAGAAAAAGATAAAAAAAGTGAAAAATATGAACCCCAAAAAGAAATAAAACAGATCATGAAAGTGTGAAAATTCAAATGCCACTACTTTTTACTTTACTATGCAAAATAAGGTTGTGTGTAGTTTGTCAGAAATGCCACAATCGATGATGGTCAAATAGCTTAATCTTGACTCATTCATATTTTAAATTTCATGTTAATAGATAGAGAATGAAGATCTAGCCAAACTGTTTAACCTTGGCAGATCAGTAGTTAGGTAGAAATAAAAATGAGCTCATCAGTTTAATCTGAGCCAATGGAAGTTATAAGGTTAGAATTAGATAGTTTTCTTGTCAAAAGAAAAGGAAATAAAGTGTCTGCAAGCTCAAATGCACCCAATAAATGAAGAAAAATGTTAGGATAAATAAAGGGTAGGTAGAAGAAAGGTTGAAAATGCACAAGGTTGCTGAGTCAAAAGTACATTTATCACGCTTAATCCTATGTTTCATGTGCAGGAGGATTTATGAGAAAAAAAGGATATCCACAAAGTTTGTTTAACTAATTTCCCCTCATTTCATTATACCCCCACATGCTTATTTTCTAATTTCCCCATTCTCCCTTCATTACTTATTAATTTCCCTTTTCCCCTCATTTTGACCTTTATCCCTTCATTTCACACATTCCCCTAGAAATTACCCTTCATAAATCATCCCCCCTTCCCAAAACCCTTTTCCCTAGTGTGAAACCCATTCCCCATTACAAATATCACTTTCCCCCTTGTTAATTTCCCTTATTCCCCCTCAAAAATCAATAAAAAACCCTTATCCTAAGTTTTTATTCCCCCACTTTATCTAATTAACTTCCTCGCTTCATATTTCCCCGATACCCTTTTTAACCCACCAACCTTTGGTGTAGTTAAAAAAACCCCGTTACATAACCCATGGTCCCACCTAATTAACCATATGTTTATAATAAAAATTCCCACATTATTGTTTAAATAATTACAATTAACTGTAATTAAATTCCGAGCCCCGCAAATCCATTCTTTGATTCCCTTCGTGCAACTCAACTACGCGATAGACCTCTGATATCCTGCCCCTAGATCTGACGATGTACAACCATATCGCATGGATTCATTATCCGACCGATAACAGCTCGAGAGCACGTGAGATTCGCGGTTTTTCCTGGGCGTTGTTCTGCTATGTGGAGACACCAGGCTAGATTGTGTGCTTGCGAGAAATACTACCTACCCTCCAAAAGCGATGCGATGACCCAAAAAACCACCTCCCTGCCTAAATCGAAAACTTCCCACTATTCATTTATAATTTCTGTGCTAAAATGTGATCGTTACTAGTTAAAATGCCGAAAAAGCCCCATTTCGCTCTTTTCGCTCGTTTTTCACTGCAAACCACTGCTTAGCCATTTGTGATACCCTGAAACCTCTGCGACCAATTTGACACCTTCTACCGCTTGAAGATGCTCGATACCCAATTGAAGCAACTAGTGGACAGTTGAAAGCCATAGTACCTTTTGCATTCACCATTGAACCTAGTCTGCACGTCAAACCATCAATTTCTAGGTATTCTTGGAAAAAACTAGAAGGACCCTGTGAATTTGAAAATGAATAGCTAAAATTGAACGGTTAATTAAATGAAATTAATTAAGAAACTTGCCTAAATTGAGGAGAAATTTATTTGTATACCCCAAACCCTTCTTTTATAGACCGTAACTATCTTCCCACTCTACCAGAGCTTCTAAACCTTACTCCTAAAACCATTACAAGCCTAATTCAAATCTGTAAACCCAATTATGGCTTCCCAAACCTCTCTGGACGTGAGACGTCTGCAAACCCCTCACTTGGACATCGACCACCTTGCATTAGAAGACCAGGACTTTCAAATAAAGAATACTGCTTCCCCTGCCTACCTTCTAAAGCTCCACTACTGGAATAAGGACAATTTCTTAAACCAAAATGATGATATTCACCTTTGGGAGTCTAATTTTCCCAATTATTTGTTTCTAGAAGTGCACCCATTCCCATAAATCATCCACTTTTGTCATGCTTGCTACATTCCCAGCCAAAGAGACATTGTCACCCCTGACCATAAAGTTTTATTCACCATCACTGTAGAATCCATTAACCAAATGCTGCAAGTCCAACCAAGCCCAAATGAGACCCCCCTTTCTATTAAAGGCTTTCTTGACCTCTACACCAAGTTAGACCCTCCTAGGATAGCCCAAATTTTCCAAACATTCATCATGGAGGAGTGTCATACACCTACAAAAAGCCCTCCATATACTAACCAATAGCCTTGAGCCCAACATCAGTCAAGAGATCAAAAGGGTGTTACATTTGGCAAAGAACAACAAAGTGGGAGACTGGTATTTATACCAGAACCACACAGAGATAAGAATATATGGATGTCAACTTGCCCCTTACAAATTTCCCAAATACCTCCCCATGAGGATATTTGCATTAGAATACTTTAGGCAGATTATAAATTCTGATGAAGTCAACTTCCTATCAGCTAGGAAGAAGAACCAATTCAAAATGAAAAATCAATTAGGCCCCTTCATTTGTAATACCAGAGAAGCTAGACCAGGGGCAAATAGGATTTTGCAACAAATGAAATTCAAGAATAGCTTTATGTGGCTGTATGACCCTCATGGAGTCATAAACAAGCTAAGGATAAAGGTCAAATTGGGACCTTTCATCCATCATCCCAAACTAAACATTGCGAGGTTTTCCAACCAATCAGAATAGTTGGAAAACACTCTAATAGACATGGACAATACTATAGTTGATGTAGAGAATACATTGATTGATCTAGAAAAACAGAATGATACAAGTTCCTTCCTGCAGGTTCTAGAATTAGGAGAACCAATGAATATTCCTCCTATTTTACAGACTCCAGCAAATGAGAATAGAAATGCAAAGAGAACCAGGGAGGAGGGTTCCAGTTCAGCTATGGAAACCACAGGTGAATATTTTGAGATCAGTTACAGGAAGAGGCCCAAGCTTAATCCTGTAACTGAACAAGAAGACACCATTGACTCAGTGGAAATAACTGACACTGATACAATGGTGGAAAGGAGCAAAGGCACAATAGCTTCAGGAGAAATACATCGGCCCTCAACACCAAACACTCAACTTATTGAGAGACAGCTCAACGTTGAGGTCTCTTCATTCACCAGGCCTGTGGATAAAGAGAAGGATATCAAAGATAGATATAAGGAAATTAAGTTGAGGAATGAGAAGTTGAAGGCTGAGACTTATGCCCAATACTTCAAGCAAACACCAGAAAATAAAAATAGGTTGATGTCAACCTTTGACATAAAAATAGGAAAAATGCAGATGTCATTCACGCAACCTACAATCCAGTAGCCAAAAACATCAGCAGACTATAGGAAAATAGATTTTGAGGTTTTGGCCAGGGATATCCATCCCATTGACCAAATTGAGTTTCACAAGCAGACAAGTGAGATGATCTGTTCCACCTCGATAGGTAAAGCTATGGCTCCACATAAGATGCAAAGTTCATTGGACAACATTACAGTATAGTACAAACTAGAGAAGGCCTCCTCACAGGCTAAAGATAACAGAATCAAGTCACTAGAAGACTTGGTCATTGAGCTATGACATGATCCCAATGATATCAAGGCTATGATAAGTTGATCAAGAAAAAGAATGAGGACATTGCTGCTCTCAAAAAACAACTCAAATTGCCTCATTCAGAGCACCCATAAACAAACAAGTCCTAGAAATCCAAACACATTAGGAGGAAATGATGGACCTCGTTTTACAATTGAATGATCAGTTGAAAGAGATGGAGAAGGAGTTGGACAACTTGATATAGCTGAAACAGGCCAGCCTTGAGACTACCCTTGCCACTGTCATTCCAAAAATTACCATAGCAATACCATTGTTATGAAACCAGCGTCAAGAAAGATAGAAAAGATAGATCAACGCCTTAGAATTCAGCCTCTTCGAGGGGGCAACCTCCTTTACATTACATAGATGAACAATTCTTGGATGGTTCAAATGACAAAACCTCCTTTCTATATATAGGAGTCTAAGGAGTCACAATATAACCCAGCCGACCTAACAATAATAACATAAAGCCACAAAAATAACAATAGAGGGATTCTATGGGGCACAATAATAACAATATGGGGACAAAGGGGCACAACAATATTAATAAGGGGTACAACTACAATAGTAATGGGGTAATCACTAGTATTATAGGGACCCAACATGCCCCTCTCCTTCAAAAAAGTGTTGTCCTCAACGATTGAGTAGTTCTGGATACTTCTGCATAAAATTCTCATCCTCCCATGTGGAATCTTTAGCAGATAAGTTCTTCCACTTGAAAAGATACTCTGAAATTGATCGATTTCGTAGCTGTTGAGTTCTTGTTTCTATGACTGCTTCTGGTTCCAATATAATTTTTTCTTCCTCGTCAAGTTCTGGAAATATTGTTTGAACTGGGAGCTTATTGCCTATAACCTTCTTTAAACATGAAACATGGAAAACTGGATGCAATCGAGAAGCTGCAGGAAGCTCTAATTTGTATGCCATAGTACCAATCTTTTGCAACACCTTGTACGGACCATAATAATTTGATGATAATTTATTATCCTTCTTAGCTTGCTTGAGGGACATTTGATTATATGGTTGTAGCCGTAGGAATGCCCAATCACCTACATCAAAACTTCTTTCGCTGCGATGTTGATCTTCCTGTTGTTTCATTTTATTCTGTGCCAACACGAGGTTATCCTTTAAGAGTTGGAGGACTTGTTGTTGATGTTCGATGTGATGTTCCACTGCCTGAACCTTAGAATTTTCTCTTAAATATGATGTGATGGATGGTGGTTGATACCCATGAAGTGCCATAAATGGGGTCATTTTTGTTGTTGTATGGAAGGAAGTGTTATACCACCATTCCGCCAGAGGCAACCATTTGACCCATTGTGTCTGTTTATCAGATAAAAGCAACGAAGATATCCTTCCAAAAATTTGTTTACTATCTCAGTTTGCCCATCAGATTGAGGATGATAAGATGAGCTATGAGCTAACTGAGTACCAAGACAAGAAAATAATTCTGTCCAAA
>APFE030634390.1:0-20534 GCA_000404065.3 Pinus taeda | reverse complement strand
TCTTAGATTCCATGCCATTTATCTTAGCTTCTGTTAGCTTTTGTGAGGCTGACATTTTTTGCACTTGGTCTTGTAATTTTGATATATCATGTAGCATTTCTTCCTTTTCTTCATGAGTCATGCTAGAGCTTTCAGGTTCCTTACTAGGTGTTTGCATTTTCTTTCCTCGGGGCATCAGTTACCGATAATAATGCTCTACTAGCCCTTTGAATTCCTTCAAAATAAATTTTCAAACCAATCTTAAGCAAGAACTTAAAAGAATCTACACACCTTTTTTTTTCACTTTGTAGGAGCTCAATATTGCCTCTGATGTATCTCTGTATTTTCAGAACATCCAGTTCTAAAATTGCGACCTGTGGTATCCCTCTATGTCCTCTTTCCAATGCCACTATTCTAATCCAATTTGGATTCTCCAAGGAAGAGTTATGCGAAATCTCCCACAATGACCTGATTATAGACTAGTTAAGTAGAGCGAACTTGTACGACGTGCCACAAGTCACTTTTTTGACCTTTAGATCTGAACAATATATAGAAGAAACAACAGTCCATCCTCTTTCTGCACCTTCTTACGAAATTTCAATCCAATGCTCAGAGAAAAGGTTATGACGATTTTCCCTAGGTCACCTGTTTGGAATGTAATTCAGGAGTCTGCAAAAAGACCAACTTCCTCAGATCATATCTCTGCAAATATAGCGCAAAAAACTCTGAAACTTGGACCCGAGATTTAGCGCAATGTCTTCTCAAATGGGTTTTTTTTTGCAACTTCTGAAACATTGCAGATAAAAGGTTATAGCAAAAATGCCACGATGACCTGTTTGGAGCAGCGAAACCCTAGAATCTAAAGCTCTGATACTAAATGTTATGAAACCAGCTTCAAGAAAGATATAAAAGGATAGATCAACGCCTTAGAATTCAGCCTCTTCGAGGGGGAAACCTCCTTTACATTACATAAATGAAAAATTCTTGGATGATTCAAATGACAAAACCTCCTTTCTATATATAGGAGTCTAAGGAGTCACAATATAACCCAGCCGACCTAACAATAATAATATAAAGCCACAAAAATAATAATAGAGGGATTCTATGGGGCACAGTAATAACAATATGGGGACAATAGGGGCACAACAATATTAATAAGGGGTATAACTACAATAGCAATGGGGTAATCACTAGTATTATAGGGACCCAACAACCATCCACTTTGGCAACATCATTGGCTCCTACGACTCCAATGGCTACAACACTACCAGCTGCCACAACATCTGCATCACCAACATGTTCGACATCAGCAACAACCCAGCGAGGTGATGAGGCTAGTAAATTGGTCAAGGCAATGGAAGACATGTCCATTCAGACCACACAAATAAATAAGCTTGAAGGAAAATATAACCAGTTTAGAGAATGATAACAAGCTTTCCTAGATTATGAACAAAGAAGAAGTACAGAAGGCAACTAGAATGAATGAAAGGATAAAGAGCTTAGAGAAAGAGTGGACATTAAAGGAGCCACTTGGCCAAGCCAAGGAATAGTTATGAGCCAATATCATTGACTCTGTCAATGATACTTGGCCATCCATTCAAGTAATTTTTGAACAAAATGACTTAGTGAAAGAGGCTACGGAAGCCATACAAAGAGTTAAAGCAGAACTGGGAGACTTGCCAGACGAAGCCACTAGAATAATTCATTTCCTTAACTCCAAAAACAAATATGAATTGCAGGAGCTGGAGATACCTGACAATACTGGCACAATACTAGAGGTAAAATAGGTCCTCACCAAGAGGAATTTGATGATGAACCTTGAAGATAAATGCCAAACCATGCAGCTAGCTATAGACATGTTCACGGTTAAGTTTGATGTTTTGAGGCAAAAAGGTCTGCCAAATCCCTTGGTGATAAATGATAAGTTGATTCCACAGGACGATTACAACATGAGAATTAGAGAGGTGGCCAGAGATCAGGTAAATAATTCTTCCATGAAAGGGATGCTTACTGGCAAGTTTCTATATCAAACATTTGAGAGCTTGTTTTACCTCCAGCATGAGGTAAAACACCTTTTTGTAAATAAACCCACTTTTGCCAAGTATACAGAAGCAGATGAAATTTATAGGAGGATGGTAAATATTCAATTACCAGATGCAGACACATGGGAAAAGTTGAATGACCTACTATAAAAATTCACAGTGAAAATGTGAAAATTAACAGTCAAAGTGAAAAAGGCACAGTAAAGAAAAAGTAACAGGCCAGACAGATGAAAGAGTATTAGGTGAAAGTATATCAGTTGAAAGGTCAAAAGTAAAAAGAACAGCCAGCATAAAGACCAACAGCATGGCAGAGAATAAAAAACAAAATATCAGAGCATAAAGACAACACAACCAAATAAACAGGGATAACATACAACAGTTGAACATTTGTCTCTATCTTCTTGCATGAGGATATTTCTTTCTCCTAGATTAATTCCCAAGACAACTTGGGATATTTTGTAAACTATTTTTGTATAAATACTTCATATTTCGAAGTATTGAGTGTGGATTGCTATACATTTGTAGAGTTGTATTAATCATAAACATGAGGGTTGTTGTACCAATTTTTCAAGTCAGCAGACTGGACTGAGTAATAGAAAGATTGCATTACATGATTCATGTGTTGAGTTATTACATTGAAGTATTTTCTTTGTCAAATTTGTTATCTTATTATGTATTTCACAAACTTACATGTTATCTAAAGTGAATGAATTAACTGGAAATTTATCTCAGAATTTTTTTAAGTACACTCTGTTTTGAACAGTTGATCATTTCTATGTTTTCTTCTGAAACCCGGATCTAAGAATCCTTAATTGCTCTCCCATCTCGGTGGACCTCTTTCATTTCTTTCACAAATCTGGCCTAAGGAACCCTTAATCTCTCTTTGGATCTGATTGAAACCAACTTCACCATCCAGACTTAAGATCTGAAATAACTCAACTACCTTGCCCTGTAGACACTATTTCTAGAACTTGATCCAGCCTTGTTTGCTTGACATTTGACCCCATAGCCCAATGTATAAAACTCATCTCTCTATCCATCTAAGTAAGTGATCCCACCACCAAATCCAAATCAAAACCCAAGTACAATCATAACTAGCCTAAAACCAATTAACTAAACAAAGTTAAATCATAAAGAGAGAGCCCTCTCTGAGAATTAGGAAGGCTAGATCCTAATCTCCAAAGTAGGTTTGTGGTTGCCTCTATCATTTCTTTCTCAACAACTCAAAAGAAATATTGGAGTGATAACACCTAGCTTATTCATGCTCTGCAAGAACTATTAGCAGATAGGTGGAGGAGGATCCTCCTTGTTATTAAATTCAGAAGGATGCTCAGAATTAACATCTCTTCCTTCGCAGTGTAGAAAACATGCTTTCAATCCTTCATTTTAATTGAGAAAGTATTATCTTCAAAGTTAGTCTGAGGGAAATGGATCTACATTTTTATCATATGCATGAACGTAAATTTCGCATTTAGAGCGATTTCGAGAACAAAAATTTAGGGAGGGAAATTGTGAGGGATTATAAAAGGAAGATAGGTTAGTTTAAGAACTCAAGGGCCTAGGTCTAGTGTTTATTTTTTTTTGCAAAAGAAACAGATTGTGGAGTGAATTTCCAAATGGAGCATCAAGTCGATGATGGGCATGACGACCCCTCCTATCACCTAGCCCAGTTAACGGAGTTTGTAGACTTCATATTGAATTTGATCTCCTAGCATGGAGAAATGTTATTGAATGAGTCACATGCTCATTTTTCTTTTCTTTCTCAGAAGCTGAACTTGCTAGAGTCTAAGTTGGAAATATTATAGGTAGCAATGATCATGTTGAATTTGAAGCCTCCTTCTTAGCTTCTACTCCCGATGCTTTTGGCTTGAACTATTCCCGTTGTGTTATACCCTTATATGCTTTATTAAAGAGGATACATGATCAACTAGATTTGGAATTGCGGAGCGAATTCAATCTTAAACTAGGTTTAAGCCTTTTGCAAATGTACTTTTCCTTGTTCCACCTTTGCTATTAGTGTTTTTATCCCCTGCTTTCCATGCCTATGATTGTTATGAATCTGCACCTCGAACTAGATGATCTACAATTGGATCTGCCACTGGATCATAAACCAGGTATGTAACTTAAACTACTAAGTAAACCAGTCGAACTAGGGCTTCAATGGGTGCCAATTTGGTTATTTCATCAAAATTAGGGGAAAATGAGATGAATTCTGAAGTTTTTAAGGATCTCGTGGTGCACCAGGGCAAAATTCCAGAACTGTAGGAGGAGGGAGATGACGAGCAAAATGAAGGCTTGATCTCTTCCCACTTCCAGACCAGGCTTGAACATATTGGAAACAATGTAAATTATTCTACTGGAGTAAATTATGTTGTTGGAGTAAATGTTGTAGGTTATATTTTCTTTATGTTCTGCAAATATATAGCCATATTAGGTGTTTTCCAGAAGTCTTATAAGAGAATTCAATGTTGTATTAAATTATGTTGCTAAAGAGAAACAAGTTTCAGTTATTTTTGGAACATTTTAAAGTTCGTGGAAGAAGGTTTTGTCCAATATGTAAAGGGCTATGGCTCTCTCTCTCTCTCTCGCTATATCACATATATATATAGATATATATATATATATATATATATATATATATATATATATATAAGATTATATATAATATACAATAAAAGAATATTATTATATTATATTATATATATATATATATATATATAATATATATATATATATAATATATATATATATATATATATATATATAATATTTATCTAATAATACAAATTATTATATTAATATATTTATATTAATATTAATATAATAACCATAAATATACAACTAATAGGTGGTTATTATTATCTTAGTTATTAATAATTACAAATAGTTGATTTTTAACAGGATACACAATAATTATTAATATGGAATTGGTAAATATGGGTGTGCCAACTATATATCCTATAGAGTTTCTATATAACATAGCTTAAGCTTAATAAAACTTAATAGAAAAACAAAATTATCTTTTAACCTAAGTCACTTGACACGGGGACATGGGGCAGGTAGGAATCGAAAATTTGAGTGTCTGACATGGGCACGTTCAACCCCCAGAACAAGACACGTAGGACACACACACACACACACACACACACACACACACCAATACAACTATATATAATAGTATCTATATATATATATATATATATATATATATATATAATATATATATATATATATATATATATATAATATATATTATATATATATATATATTATATAGATATATATTAAAAAAGTTAATACTAAATAGATAATTTCTTACACAAATTCTCATTCATGATACAAATTCAAACATAGATCCTAAGATTCCTACGTTATAAATTTAAAATTTGTAAATTTTACAAAGTAACATTATGCTTACAAATACAATTGTGACAGATTCGTCAATGATCCAATAGGAGAAAGACAAGAAACTGAAGTTTTCTCATTAAGTCATCAAAATCAAAATGTGTTACATAGGTAGTAGCAATGTCAATGGCAAAAATAAATAGCAAATACAAAAAAAATACAAGGTAGTAGGTAGTTGCTGACTCATGAGTCATCAATCATCATCATCAAAATGAACATCACAATCATGGTCACCATTGCTATCATATGTTGCTTCCTCTCCCTCTATATCTAATGTCATCTTTGCATCTCCTGGTGTGGAGGATGACACCTCAAGACACTACTACATGTAGGGGGGTTTTAAGACAATATTTGAGTCAATTGTCTTAACTTAAGACAAAAAGAAACTCAAATATTGTCTTAAATATTGTCTCTAAGCAGGTGTCTCAAAATATAATGTCTCAAAAATTTGTCTCTATAAAGACAATATAGAACACACATCATTATTTTCTCTATAAAGACAATCTGATTTGTCTCTCTAGAGACAATTTCATTTGTGTCTCTTTAGAGACAATTACATTTTTGTCTTTTTAGAGACAATTCCATAATTCAAACTATTGTCTCTCTAGAGACAATATAAAAAATTATTTAAAAAAAAAATAAATGTCCATAATTCAAACTATTGTCTCTCTAGAGACAATATAAAAATTTATTTAAAAAAAAATAAATGTCCATAATTCATACTATTGTCTCTCTAGAGACAATATAAAAAATTATTTAAAAAAAAAATAAATGTCCATAATTCAAACTATTGTCTCTCTAGAGACAATATAAAAATTTATTTAAAAAAAAATAAATGTCCATAATTCATACTATTGTCTCTCTAGAGACAATATAAAAAATTATTTAAAAATAAATAAATAAAATCATTTTGAATATCTGTTGGCCCGTATCGTTCTCACCTGGAACAGATTCGTAAGATAATATGCAGGAATCTTCCACACGATACATACATATAATTTCAATTCCCCATTAATGATCTTTAAAGGGGAAGTATAAAATAAGGGTGAGAATATTTGCAAATCTATTCCAAACATTAAAATTCAGGCTAGAGTTGGGACTTACATTTATAATACATTTTTGCAATTTCCAAAGAATTAAATTTTAGGAAACAAAGAATGTGTGCTAAAAAAAAATTAAATTAGAATTTAAAAATATTATGCTAAATTTGAACTTAGGTTGATTATAAATTTTAACAAGAAACAAGGTTATCAGTTAATTTTGATCTATAACGATTAAATACAAAGCAATTGTTAAAATTAACCGAAGAAAAGATCTTTATGACGGGAATATGCTTTTATATAATGATCGACATACTTACCCAATGACTATTCGCAATATGACCGTATAAAGCCTATCGTGGAAACAGGAGTATAAGCCAAATTGCCACTGCAATCATCATTGTGATCCTATTGTTAACTGTGCAGATTCAAAGTCTCTTCTGATATTATGATTTATTATAATTAAAAATAAAAGTGGCTTACGCATGTCCACGAAAGGAAATCAAGCTAGAAAGCATTCTGCAGGAACCATCAAGCCTTTATGTCATTGTCATAAATATAATAGACACAATTAAGGAAATAAAATTTACAATGCAATTATTTTGATACCTGGAACAGAGTGAAAAGGATCAAGAATATAATAAGTTCAGGGCGATCGAACCAAAACAACTTATCGGTTGGTTGCACCACTAGAATTCCTTTAACTACAGAATGTCTCCCTTGAATTGCTAAGGCCATCTCTAATATTATAAGTTGCAGCTTCACTCCAACTATCAAAACTATCTGCACAAGTAATGCAGCAATAAACACGTAGAAGTCAATAGTTGACAACTTTTCTGTATCATTAACTTATATCATTAGTAATTCTACTTCCGAACATTTACAGGGACTTACAGCTAAGGGAAAGAAGGAGAACCAAAAGTATGAATGCCAGTCTGCTCACCCAGTAATGCAGCCAGTGAAAGAGACAACGTCAGATTCGCTAGTAACAGAAACAAAACTAAACATTGGAGTAAGACAGAGGGTTGTGAAGTCTTACTATGCAAGTGGATAAGCAAAAAGCCCATGGCAAAAGTCCACAGGGGAACACTGCAGATAACGCAATAACTACTGTACTGTTAGGTAAAAAGGAAGGGGAGGTTTCCCAGAGAAACAAAACAAAAGGAGGACTGAAAAGCGTTGCAGGAGGAAAATCAATTATTGTTGCTAGAGACCAAAGATTTTACGCACACAAAGTATATAGAACCTGATTCCAATCACCCTCTTGAAGTCATCATCCAATGATCTCTTTATATATTTATGAAAATCAAACTTCTTGTTATTTGCAGAGAGATGGGCCTATACAGTACCAAGGAAGAAAATTCACAAGGCAAATCAAATAAATCACGTGAATGAAATTGTTGTTTACATAACCAAGTTGAAATCTAAACAAAGGTTTCAAGTTATGGAGACATACAATGATGAAGCCATGCCTCAAGGTTAGGTAATCAACTTTCCTTATTGACCAAAAGAATTGTCTGAAGAAGAAAACCTGCAATGAATATTAATATTACATGTAAAATGGATTCAAGCAAGATAAATCCCTTGAAAATTTGGAGTATGAATTACTTACCACCCATTTAATAATGGGTGTTCTGCTCCAGAAATTCATATGACGCCTTACAAATTTAGTTTGTTGGGTTAACCTGAACCTTGAAGGATCTGCAGGAAACAAACAGCAAGTACGTCGTTGCTTGTACTTGAGAACAATCTTTTTAAAATTCCTCAAAACGTTATCCAGTCGTAAATATTCTTGATGTTTGAAACTAAAATCATTTCACAGGTGTCCCCGTTGAAATTTCCAGATTCGTAACCTAGGTTAGTTGCCATTTTTCAAACATGACAGACTGCGAGACGAGGCCATTTAGAGAAGAAAATTGAAAAGAACTCGCCATGTGAACATGGATAATCCATTGTTACTATCTCCTTTTCCCATGCTTTCCAACGCCTCATCTATGACTGAAAATGACTTGTATTTTGAGTTAAAGATGTTTCGAACGCATGAAGATATGAAAGCAAATTCAAACCGAGAAAAAATTTAAACTGAATGACATGGGAGAAGATCAGTTATTTCCCATGGCACTTACTTTTGCTCTTGCTAGGGCGATTGTTAGGACACTATATAAGGCATGGACAGTTGCCAACGTAAAGATGAAGTAGTGGAGCTGGTTCATGCCAGTGAGGGAGACCAGAGGATACTTACCCATGAATCAAGAGGGAATGAATAATTATCAAACTATCATAAATATCTTGAATCATATCAAATGGACTAACACGACCTAAGTAACATCTAATAGCATTGGGAAATTCGAATACGCAACATAGAGTTTGGTGTCCACCTCAGAACAATGATTGATAGTAGGAGCCATTGATTCTTCCTTTTGACATGGAAGCATACTATAAGCCATTCCTTTCGGTATACAAATCTTAGAAATGGGCTTCTCTCCAATGGTCAGTAGAAACGAGATGAATCCCACAAGCATCATTTCTGCAATCCAAAAAAGACCATTTAAAATGTATTATGTCAACCGATGTCATGTGATGCAATCTCATTCTGAAATTCTGAGAGTTGCTAAAAGATAGACTTGCTACAACGATCTGAATACTTCTTATGAACATCTCTCAGCTTATTTCCTCCCACATTTAGGTGAAAATCAACCATGAAATAGGCACATTCCCTGGAACAATGCACATAAATGTTATTACCTCAATGTACAGAGTTAACAAAATGTGCATACACCTCCAGACGCTTAGTATCCGCGTTAGTATTAGATAAATATTCAATTCAGACAGGGTGTTAGTAGCTGAGTTCCAACATATAGTTGATCAAGACACAATGTTTTGGCCTGTAATTGATGAAGAAATCTAAAATGTCCAGGAGTAGGATTTCTTTAGAAGGGTAAAATCACTAAAATCATGATGCTTTAAAAATTTTAAGGCTTACTTCAGGTCTGCTTCAGAGTAGCCTGTATGAAGGGTAAGTGTTTTGTTCCAACATGGATCCTTCCTCAAAGTGCATCGAGCAGTGTAGACAGCAGCAACAGCAAGCATTAATGGACTGTACTTGCTCATTATGTACTGAAGCAAACACAGTTCAACCAAGAAGAATGCCAGATTTTCCATCTGAATAATAGATAGTACGACTTGTCAGTACAACAGGGTATTATTAGGAATACAATGAAGAAAAGTAATTTAAAACATGAATGCTAGATTTTATGAGGCATTTTCGCAAGTAGATTTGATCAATGCCACACAGGCTGCTTTCAACAATATAAAAAGTGGTGTCATTCAAAACTTTACCACTTTGTTGGAATCAACTGCCTTTAGAAACCTAAGGAGGAATACATATGGAGTGGGAACTGTAAGCTTGAAGTTCGGTTGCTTTAATATCGTAGACTCCTACGAAGAGTTATTATCAATTGATCAGTCAATCTGAATGTTTGGAGACTATGTTGCAATCAATGACAAAGAATTATCAGTTAGGGCTAATTACCATGGCCAGTATCTGTTCTAACGTGCATTTATTTGGGAAGATGCGGATGAAGTCATTGACCTGTAGCCAAGTATAAACCAGCTCTTATCAATATTGTGTTACTTATTATAATATAATTTTTGTGTTGATTTCAGCATAAAGCGTAATCTTCTGTAGGAGTAGATATTGCTGGTGTATGTACTTTTATACAGCCAACAAAGTGTTCTTTTAATTAGATATATACACACCCTTTCTTATAGATGTCAGCAAGTCATCCTACCTGTGGAGGATAGACTTCTTCATATTTGCTAACTATAAACATTGCAGCGATAGCAAGTAATGGAAAATTCTTCCTTGTAATACTTTGAATAGAAAGGTATCTGTTAATGATGTTCACAGTGAGATACAATGTCTATGGCATTAATTCCAATTCCAGATGCACCTGAAAATTTTAAGGTTTTGATGTCAGGCCTAAGAGATAGACCATATAAATCTCTTTTAGATCTAAGTTTGACAGCAAATGGAAGTTGGAACTAGAATAGGAACAAAGTTGTACCTCCACCAACCAATCAATCACGCCTGCCCTCATCTTTGCGTTGATTTTAACCTGGTTTCTCATATAATCTGGAGGTACGCAACTCACGTCCTAGGCATACATGAATGCCAAATTTTAGTTAAGGAAAATAAAATTTTACTTTCACCCTAACAAGAAACTGCAATCATTGATAGAGAAACATACCTCAATTGTCCTATAGAATTTGTATATATCTTCAACGTATTCAACAACTGCAAATTGGTTTTCAATGTTTCCGTCATCAATGCTAGGAAGCTCCTTATGGGAATCCCTGAATGCATCCTGAAATACATTCATCAAGATTATTAATCATTTTCAGCCGACTTACATCATAAATAAACACAACACTAACTTGAGGCTATCAAGATAACTAATCATTTTCATCCAACTTACAACATGACTAAACACAAAGCTATCTTAAGGTTATAAAACTTGCTAGTAATTTGGAGTGGACATGGATACTCTTTGATTTGTGTATATTTGTTGAACAAGAACAAGAAAAGTATAAGAGAGTGACACAGACCTCACTTTGAGATGTTAGCATTGTAGTCTTTGGTTTGTGTATATTTGTTGAACAAGAACAATAAAAGTATAAGAGAGTGACACAGACCGCACTTTGAGATGTTAGCATTACAGTAAATGATGGTACAGTGTGTTTCCTGGCTTTCAGTTGGCTAGGTCTTTCTAATCCCCCTTCTTGTGCACTTGAGTCGATGTTATCACTAATACAAATGACAGCGTCATTGCTGGTGGTGCAACTGTCATCATTGGATAAGTTGGCAAGGCATAAAAAAGAAACATAGCCATGACATGGATCTGAATACTTCTCATGAACATATTCAGCTCATTTCTTCCTACACTTAAGTGGAAGTCAACCATGAAGTTTGCACGTTCCCTGGAACAAGTAAATCAAATCTTATTCATTAACAACGTACAGGGTTAACTAAATGTGCACACACCCCAGATAGTTTTATTTGCACATTTGTCAATCTTTCCCATATGTAGAATTAGATACAATTTCAGACAGGTTGCCAGTAAATTAGTGTTGTAGCAGGTCCACTAGGTTTTGGATATATAATCTACAGATTGCGTAATTCATGGAAATTCCTAAGATATTTAGGAGTAAGTATCCTTTGGAAGGTTAAGCTCATTAAAAGCATGGTGCCTTGAGAACTAGAAGACTTACTTGAGATCTTCTTTTGAGTAGCCTGTGTGAAGAGCAAGTGTTTTACTCCAACATGGATCCTTCTTCGAAGTGCATTGAGCAGTGTAGACAGCAGCAACAGCAAGGATTGATGGACTGTATTTGATGATCATTCTGTAATGAAGCAAACACAGCTCAACCAAGTAAAATGCTAGATTTTCTATCTGAACCATGTGATAATACATTTTAATTTTTAACAATAAAGGAGAGGATTATTAGGAAATACAATGAAGAAAAGACATTTAAACCAAAATCTCAATTTTCCAAAAGCATTTTGAAAGTCAATTTGATCAATACATCAGAAGATTATTCTGACAATACAAAAGAAACAATGGAGTTCATCACTTACCACTCTGTCAGGACCAGCTGCCTTGAGAAAGTTGACAAGGAATACATATGGAGTGGGAACAATAAGATTGAATTCCAATCGATTTAATATTGTATGTTCCTGCCAAGTATCATTATCAATGTATCACTCACACTGAATCTTTAAAATCTATTGTAATTAAATGAAACAGAAAGATATCAGCTAGAGATAATTACCATGGCTACTATCATTTTGGATGTGTATTGGCATCCTAAGATGCAGATCAATTCATTGACCTGTAACCAAATATGAATTGATTCTTCTTATGTCAATATTCAACAGCCAACCAGGTATTCTATCAATTAGATATATGCAAAAAGTTTCCTTACAATCATGCTTTTGGATGTCAGTAAGTCATCCTACCTGAGGAGTGTAGGTATCTTGAAATTTGCAAGCTATAAACATCGCAACAATACCCACTAATTGTAATTCCCATTTCCTAGCAATATAAATAGAAAGGTATCTATCCATAATGTTTACAGTGAGATAAAATGTTTCTGGCATTAGTTCACATTTGTGATGCACCTGCAAAATTTAATATTTCGAGGTAAAGCCTAAGAAATTGCCCACATAAAGTTCTTCTAGATCCAACATTGGCAACAAACGAAGTTAGGATAGGAACTAATTTGTACCTGTATCAACCAATCAATCAAGGTTGCCCTCATTGTCTCATTGATTTCATCCTACCTTTTCATATAATCTAGAGGTACACGGCTCATGTTCTGGACATACAGGACTGCCAATGATTACTAAATGAAAATTAAAAATTTACCTTCACATTCACACAAATCTCCAATCATTGATAAAGAAGCATACCTCAATCTTTTGATAGGACTTGTATATGTCTCCAACATATTCCGCAACTGCCAATTGGTTTCCGAGGTCTCCATCATCAATGCTAGGGAGAACCTCTTGAACGTCCTGAAATACCCCCATCAAAATTATTAATCATTTTTATCCAAACTACATAATAGATAAACAGAAATCAATATTACAGCTATAAAACCTCTAAGTAATTAGGCGTGGATGTGGGTACCTTTGGCAGATATATATTTGGATTTGAACCAGTACATAAAACAAGAACAGTATTAGAAAACTAATAAACTTAATCAATAAGACAGACCTCACTTCGAGCTGTTAGCACCGTAGTCTGTGTTTGTGCTATGGGTTTCATTGCTTTGCGTTGGCTAGATGTTTGTAATCCCCCATCTTGTGCACTTGAGTCTTAAACGGCCAATTTTCAATCACAAAATAGAAACAGACGTTGGAAAGCCGATGACGAAGTATTGATGAGGTTGGGAGGAGTAAGTAATAGGTAACTGTTTATATAATCATTGGATCCAATGATGACTACATAAATGGCATTCTTGATGAGATTTGTTGCATTAGCTTCTCCTATGAGCAATCCCAGTTGGAGTGTGGTGCTTTCAAACCATGTTAACTGTCCTGCAAAGTCCCTGCGACCAATCTGTGCCATTCCAAAAAAATCAATGTTCATCTATGCATGTTCAAAATTTAAATATCACACTCACATCCAACAACTAGGGCCGTGAACATTGTAAACTATTTGGTTATTATCATGTATTTGAAGCATAAGGGGGAAATTATCTTATGTTAATTGTTTATTAGGGAAATGGAATGTGAGTAAAAGGCCTAACTACGTTTGAATTTGTTCATAATAGTCAGCTTTCCAAAATATTCTAAAATTGAAAATCAAGTTTCACTCATATTACGAAAGAAAAACCAAAAATAGGTAATATATTAATTGGAAGGCATGCATTGAAATCGATATTGGTAGATACTTTATTATTAGAAAAGTTTTCATTTAAAAGGATATGTTAAACATAATTTACAAGGATAGATCAGTTGGCTTGCATGGGTGTAGTTCTTATTAGGTTATAAGTTCAAATTTTATAGGGTTGAAAATAGAAATTATTTTGGAGAATTCAATTTCCCAAAAAATTTCCAATCTCCCACAATCATCTTATTATAAGTTAATCAAGAAAAAAATACACTAGAAAATAAGCAATTGAATAGGTAAATTTGCCTTGTCCATTATCAACAACAACAATTCCAGACTTGATAAAAGAGGGAAGCTTTGGTAAGAAACAATAAAAAACCACAACCTATGAATTTAGCTTGGGAATATATGAATAAAAAAGCACACAACTTATGAATTCAGCTTAAGTTCTATAAGGATATAGAATATATGAATCAAGAAGAGAAAAGTTGATGATGAGGTACATATAATACAGAGAGATGTTCAAGTAAAGAAGAATCACATAATAAAATAATTTGAAATTTTAAAGATGTTTTGAAATTTAACAAAATAAAGTCCATTGATTAAATTTACTCATCAAAATTTTAAATAAAAATAACACATAATAAAACATATTTGAATGCCCCTTCTACAGGGCAACTAAAACGCCCTGCTTTCATGCCCATCATAGATTTGCAAATTCTGAATGATAGATTGTTGGATTCGCAATTTTGATGAGAAGAGCCACAAAACCTCTAAGAATCCAAAACCTTTATTTCACGAAATTGCACCTTTTAGTTTGTGGAATTGCAGTTTCAGATTTGCCATCAAATATATGATGGAAGAATATTCGGAAGGGCGAAAAAAATAGGCACGAGAAAGTGAACCTTTAACTAATGCTTAGCCTAGACTTACTTGAATAGTTTACAGAGCTGGAAGAATTAAGTAGTTATAGCATGTTTTATAGTTTAAAACAATAGTATATAAAAAGCAGGTACAGATAACGTTGGACGTAAATAGCAGCTCTCCATTAGCTTCTGCTTTTTTGGGCTGGCTATGTGTCAGTAGATTGGGTGTTGGGCTCATCATCACATCATCTTTTGGGGTTGCATAATAGTATTTTTGGGAATGAAATGATTATTGAGTTTAGAAGTTCATTGAATCTAAAGTCTCATTCTAAAGCCTAGTACAAGGAATGTGTAAATTTGTTTATTATTGGACATGTCTCTTTAAAATTAAAATAAAATTTTATGAGCTAAATAAAAAAATAAGGTAAGCTATAATAAATAAATAAATGACTATGAAATTAATTAGAAGTAAAAAAATATGTGTGAGCAAGATGTTTAAATTTTATACTTTTCAAAAAGTGATTTAAATAAACTATTTGAAAATCAATATTAACTAATTTATGTAGATATCAACAAAAGAAAAAAAAAAAATTGTTGAATTGAGGCTTCTGTGATCTATGCTCATATATATGAATTACAAGTCACTTGATATATGAGATTAATAGCTAACTCAAAATAGATAATGTTATTGGTAGAAGAAGAATTTGGATTATCCACAACAATTTTCATAGTTTGTCCACATTTAGAATTCCAAAGTGGATCCATTTTGGGATAAGTCACACAAATTATGAAAACCGTTGTGGATAAACAAAATTCTTCTTTTACCAATGAATGTCACAGAAATCAGAAATCTAATAATGTTATTGGTTTAAAAGTTTATTAGTGTTGCAAATTTTGATGTAATGAAAAATGTAATCATTTAAATCGTTAACAATTTTTTACAAATTAAATCTTTAACAAATTTCAAAATTTTTCTGTTAAATTTCATTAAATAATAAAAACATATATTTTAATTTACACATTTCTATTTAATTTATATAGATAGAAAAGTGACACAGAGATTTCTGGGAAATTGACATGTCAAAATAAGCAAATACAGAAGGTGGAAGCAACTGTATGACACTCTATGAGCTGGCTCTAGGTCTAGCCAGAAGCTCACACTTAAATGAAGACACTTCACATTCTAGGGTCATCCCTCCAAAGGCATCCATTGGCTTGGTTTGTATTGTAGTGAAAGATGAGGCAACTGTTCAGCAAACTTCTCGTGACATGGAGATCAGAAATATAGCTCTGGAATTCAATCTTCCAGCAGCCAACAAGCAAGAAGCCCTTGGCAGACATGATTTCATTTAAGTTTAGATTTTTATTATTTATTGCAAAGTAGTTTTTTTAGCAGTTCAGTATGCTAGACATTGTACCTGTTGGCTTTATAGCTGTACCTCCAGAAAGGTAAGAATAGACGGCGATTTTTAAATTTCGAGTCTTTTTGAAAGACAATTGTCATACCATTATTTTTGTTTTGTTATCTTACTTTTTGGCTTGGCCACAACCATTTTTTAATACAAATCAACTAAGAAGCCAAACCCAATACTAATTAAGAATATAATCTGAGACGCTCTGTTGTTTGTACATGTAAATACTTGTCCAGAGAAGGATTGATGAACGTCTCTTGCTTATGTTGTTTGGCCGACCTCCCACTAAGAACAACTCACCTTGGATTTTATAGCTTCCATTCTCTTTTCTAGTGTGTAAATTTATTGGCAGATATTGGAGAGAAATACAAGGATGATCTACACGTTTGTAGAAAAATAACCCAAATTTCCCTTTTTGCGGAGTTAGGAATGGTGCAATGAAGAGGATAGCTGTTTAGTGTGTAGATTTAATGGCAGATATAATACAAGGATTGTCTACATGTTTGTCGAAAAACAACCCAAATTTCCCTCTTGGCGGAGATAGGAATGTTGCAATGAAGAAGATAGTTGTTTAGAGAAGAATAATAGTTTGGATGAGCTGAATTTAATGTGCATCACAAGCGCTTCTTTCAGTGCTCTAAATATATCAAATAAGAAGATACCTATGTCCTCTATTAGCAAAACATGCCCATGTAGCATCATACTAAGTCACCAGGTAAAAAAGAGAGATCATTCATTAACCTCATTCATTAACCACAACAAATGTTTGAAATGCAAACAAACATATTTTAAAAAATCAGTTAACCCTTCAGAGGGTTTTTTTATTGAAATGTAATAATCAATGGCTCACCTCTCTGGTGATGTGGGTACAAATACATCCCCAAAACAACGAAAAATGCTGGCAAAAACAATACATCAGAAAGTACCCTTTTATTGACATAATAGCGTCTAAACTTCCCTATAAAGAAAAAGATACATAGAACACAAGAGCACTGCAACTACCAACCCAATAATGGCCGGATGTTTTTCTTTTCCGATGTCAGCACTTCCACAGAATCTTAAGCCCAGTAGAATAGCGATCCAGACATCATAGAAACCCAAATAACCCTAACCCTAACAGTCACTAATTCAAGGGACTCCAATGAGGACAAGGAAGTGGAGGATAATTTTGATTCAAAAAATTCTTACTTTGAACTGAGGTAATGGGATTCGATCCCTCTGAAGTCTGCGCGCTATTGGAGTGTGGTAATGGGATTCGATCCCTCCGAAGTCTGCTCACTATTGGAGTGTGTGGAATGCTCTGGAAGAAAGAGATTTGTTCTTGAAACTGAAAAGGTCGGGTAGGATGGGAGGCATAAGACCCCCTCGGCGGAATGTGGTTGTATCTAGAACCTACGCTAAAACTTACGCTAATGTAATTATGTAAGTCTTTAACCATAAAATTCATTGATATTATGTTAAGTGTGTTCTCATCGGTATGAGTGTCTTTTAGATTTATTGCTTCTTTACACCTTGAGTACTATTATTTCTGATATATTTTTTTATGTTTGTTTTTCTGGTTGTTGGAGGAGTTTGGTAATACAAATTTTTTAATTTTAAGTTAATAAAAGTTTTATTTTAATGCAAAATTGAGTTTTGATATAAATATTTCATTTATAATGCTAGTAATTTTATAAATTTAAAATTATTTTTCTCAAATTTCAAAGTGAATGGTAAAAATACATAGTCTTAAGGGTCAACCTAGTTAGTTGAGTTCCCATTGTTAAAAAATCTTTTCTATTAAAAGGTCACTTGTTTAATTATCTTGACGTTATTGGAGTAAGACTTCATGGTCGAGCTTATAGGTTGTGATCCTTTCAAGTAGATTTTCCTGGTACAAATTGATACATATTTTATATGTTTTATAATGTTGATAATATAATTATGTTGGAGTGGAAGAACATGAAGAATTGTCCATGTTCTCTTGATGGTTTCAGTGAACTCGTGGTTTTTCTACAAACGACAAATGGATCATGGATTCAAATTCGGCTGCCACAGTTAACCCTAAGATTAGCTCAGCTAAATCAATAAATCGAGTTGTCACAGCTAGCCATGAGACAAAGGATCAATACATCAGCTCAATTAATTAAAGTATCAGTCACATTAGGGATTCAGGGCACTAAGCTAGGATTTTGGATAACAGACCCTACTTTCTTTTACCAACTTGATACCGCTAGTGGTTTTTCCGACTAGAGAAGGAATTGAAAACTTAGACTTGGAGTAAATTTTATTAAATCTCAATACCATTTATGTGGGTAGTTTAGTATTAAGCATATTTTGTTTTGTTCAAATCGAAATTCGACGATTTTTACGGATGAACAAGGGATTTTTCTTTTAGGGCTTCATCAAGGTTCATGCGTTATTTTCATTGAGGATATTTAGTGAGTGGCCTCATCCAAAAAAGGAAAACAAATCAATATTAAATGTTAAAAATTGCAAGGAAATCTCATATTTTGTGGAAACAAATCATTTGGGCCAAGTCAAAATTACCTCAGCAAACACAACAGGGAAGTGGATTTGGGTAACTGCAAAACAATATCAGGGCATTTTAAAGCGGAGACTTGCCCACTTTAAATTGGAACAAGGAAGAAGAAAAAATTCCTAGAGAAACTAGTAGACATATAATAAAAGCAAACAAAATCTTTGAAATGCAAATTTCATCCATGGAACAATGCCTCCCTGAAGATAACATCAAACAACTTCGAAAAATATACAAAGTAGAGGAAGAATTTTGAAGAGAAATGTCTCCCCTCCTCGATGATGGCACAAGTGTTGAAGATATAGTTGATGGTTTGATATTGAAGTAAAAATCCTTCCTGAACCCTTAAGCCAAAGAGGTCTCTCCTCTAGTATCTCTAAAAATATCCTATGAAGAGTCACAACATTTAGCTTAGAAAGTATGACCCACCATGATCATATTAATAAATGACAACCACTAAACTAATGTGATAATGTATTCAGAATTTCCTTGCAAAAAAAATTAACTTCTTGTTTGCCCCTTTTTTGTAGTGAAAGTAGATTTCCTAATTGTCTCCATCATATTATGCCCCAACACTAGCTAACCAACATGACAACCCATTCACAATAAATGTCATCGACAATGATGTCAAAATGCACAAATGAATTTGTTAGTTACCCCTTGTTGTGTATATCTCTTGCCAAAGAAGAGGAGTCTAATCTACTCTTCCTTGGCAAAGAACAATTGCCATTGTCCTTTCCACCTGCCAGAATGAACCTCGCAACCTTTAGCATCTTCATGACATCCAAACATACAACTAAACCCACCTCCTCTGATCACATTGCATTGGATAACTCATCCTCATTCCACCATTTTGATCAACTATCAAAGCCTATAAATCCTTGACCCTCACAAAAAAAACCTTTGCAAAGTCCTCTCCATTCACATCTGATTTGGAATGTTGCAAAAAAGTACTACTAGCGTATAATATTCTCCCTCATGTGGTTCATTGAACTCATAACATCCTTTCAAGTGGTGAGATAAACAACCATTAGTGTGTTCACAATTTAGAATACAAATAGTCAATACTACTTCATGCCTAGTTTAGTAGATATCCCATAGTTTTACCACATACTTATTTTAATACCTCCAAAACCTATAACCCTCTACCCAAAATCCCCACCCTTTACAACAACATTGCTTCACGAAAAGCATTTTACATTGCTTCGTAATTTTTCCTTTCTATATGAGAAGGAAACTAAATGTTACTTCTCCCTTATCCAAGATAATTCTCTTGATTACAAATTGAACAATGTATCATGATATTTCCTTTCTCTCTTCATGTGAACTTGCTCAATTACTGTCTAAATACCTTGTGAGATAAAAATCAATGTATGTATTGTATTTGGTATTGTGTCAATTATTCATTTTTAATGTCTTAATAATGTGTTAATTTCCTTCCAATGCATGGTCAATCTTGAATTAAAATTTTGACATGGAAAATCCCAATTTTGCAATTTCGGGAATCAAAGGCACATTGCAGGGACAATGTGTATCCATCTTGGTGGATAGTGGGGCAACCCAAAATTTTATTGATGCACAATTGGTGGAGTGTAGAGGCATTCATAGATTGATATATATCCTGAACAACGTGGGCAATAGAGGATGCCCATGCTTCACCTCAGTTATCTTCTTGGTTGTTGGTTCGATATGTTGAGGATATGGTTGATGGGAAAAATGTTGAGGATATGGTTGATGGTTCGATATTGAAGTCACAATCCTTAACCCTTTAGCCAAAGAGGTGTCTGCTCAAGTATCTCCAATAATATCCTATGAAGAGTCATAACATTTAACTTGGAATTATGGCCCACCATGATCATCTAATAATTAATTGAA
>APFE030634385.1:4445-18527 GCA_000404065.3 Pinus taeda | reverse complement strand
GTTCAAACTTCAGACCTGAACCTTATATGTCCAAGAATCTTTAGCAAAACGATCTTAACGTTTCAAAACTAGCACCAGCTCCTAACTCCTTCGAAAGCGCTAACATTTCGCGGCTACTTCTCTTCACCATGAAGTATTGCTTTCTTTGAGGAGGATCACCGTAAACGAACCGACCCGAATTTCCTCGAATAATTCGCTCTACGAATCGAATTGACGAATTTCCGAATTTTTTGTCCCGATTCGGACGTATTTGGTAACTATGCCTTGCTTGTTAGATTTGTATGGATGCTCTGCCCCCTTCTTGTCTTCAGCCTGTGAGGAGAGCAGTGTAGATTTCTCATCGCCAAATCTTGAAACCATTCTGAGATAAATGTCCGGATATATGCCTATCGCCAGATCCAACCTATACAGGATCAGATCCGCTTGTTGGAAGGGCGAATCTATTAAATAACTAAGATCTGATTCTGAATATGAGCCAAAATATACGTATGACTCTAGATCTGACCCATGCATGGGAAGATCTGCTTGCATTGAGAGCGATGTCATGGCGTTTTTAGCGGATCTGGGTACTGCTATGTTATAGGCAGCCTCTGCGGGAGAGAAATTACTGACGAGGGCTGCTGCTCCAACGAACAGAGTGAGAGCGAGCTTCCTGCGCATTGTGGGAATCATTGTCATTTCAGCATTGACCAGTTTGAGAACGCAACAAGTGATGGGGTCCGTGGTAGGATTAAAGGACATAGACCTTGCAAATGCAGTGAGGAGCGTTGTCCTGCTGCAGGAAATCCCGTGAGAGAAAGGGAAGGTTGTGGGGATCGCAGTCTCAATCGTTGTAGAATATGCCATTTTCGCTCCAAATCCTACTTCAGTTGAGTTTGCATCCTTTAATTAACCAAGTTACACGAGGAAAACCCATAAAATTATGTTATTCTCGTACTTTTTCTCATCTAATATTTTCACCCACATTATTCATTTACATAGGAATAATTTAATAAATCATTTTTTTATTGCTTATTTGTTTATCTTTTAACAATTATAATAGAAATAATTTATTAGATCATTATTTATAAATTGCATCTAACTTATTTTATCCTTTTTCTTAGAAAGTACTTTAATAAACCTACTGATTATTAATTATTTTTAACTATTTTATCCAATTTTTATTAATTAACTCAATAATGTTTTTGAGTTAATTAAGTCATTAACCATTATTTTTTACCTGTTCTACTCACAAATAATAATAAAATACCAAAATAGTTACAACTTGATTTGTTCTAACAAATATTCTATTATATGTGTTCTCATCAATCTAGCTAATATTTTATTATAAATAGAGAAGTTTTCCTCCTCATTTCTCATGATCCACTTTCATCACCAAACTTGTGATCTTATAATTCTCTAGTTTTCTCCATTAGAAGTCAACCATTCTTTTTTTTTTGTTGCTTTTGAATCATTATGGAAAAATAAGGATATTATGAGAAACTAGAAGCTAAATTATTTCCTTCAGAAATAATTTATAAAAATCCAATGATTAGTTGAATTAAAGTATGAAGTATGGAAACAATTATGAAATATTAAATGTAATTCTAAGTTTCTAGAGGTATACTATTTTAAAATAGACCTTATTTATCATGAAGTTTCCAAAGGAGAATCAAGCTCAAGAATATCATAAAAGAAATGCAAATAAGAACTTGGAAGCTATGTTAATTTCCTCAAAGGATCTAGTAGCGCAATGCAAGAAGAATCAGAAACAAAATCAAGGATTAGCAGGGGCACAATCCTATCGGCAAAACAAGCAGAGTTACGCAGGGAACTAAAGATCAACTATTACCTATGAATGGTTTCAAAAGATTTACTCTGCGAAGATGGTATCAAAATCCCTTTTGTAGCTATTTCTCTTCATGTAATTGTTTTGGTTAGAAGGCGATGGATTGCAAATCCTATGTAAGAAACAATTATCTGATGAATATGAGTAGGGGATCATATAATATCTCAAGGAGTGATCGTGTGAACAATAATATTAGAATTTTTAATAAGAATGCTATTAAGAGTTACAATTTATTTTCCCCATTATCATATCATATTGAATGCTTCAAGTGCAATAATTTTGGGCACAAACTCATGATTGCGGACTTATTACATTGAAACCTCCAAATCAAATTAGACAAGATATTATCAGAAATATAAATCAAATAAGAAAGATATTATGAGAAATATAAATCAAATATTAAAGTTGTGGACAAGGAAGGAAGAGAATAATGTGGTCTAGTTCTATGTGTTCAAACCAAAGAAAGCCAATGTTATATAGACAATGGATGTTCAAGTCATATGATAGGAGATAGAAGAAAATTTATCTTCATAAAATAAGCCAAAGGAGGTAGTTTCACTCTTGGAAATAATAATTCATGAAGGATAATTGGAAAATCCATAATCATTCTTGATGATGGAAGGAAAAAAATTCAAAATATTTTGTTTGTTGAAGGCTTAAATCACAATCTGCTGAGTGTAAATCAAATGTTTGATCAGGTGTAAAATATCACATTCCATTCCAAAGGATGTGAAATAAGAAAAACCCTTTCTTGAAGAAGATGGGTAGAAAATGTAATTTGGTCTCCAAGCAATGTATGTCCTCAATTAGATTAACAGAAATAAAAATTGTTCTACGGGAGTAATATCCCTCATAGCTCTCCTAGATGCGGGTGGCACCATCACCCTTACTGTTTCCCATGCAAGGAGTTAATATTTGGTATTGCTAGCTGCAGAGAAGCGTGGCCTCCCGGGACTTAAACTCAAGCGAGCTGGGGAAAGTTATTGATGTTGGATCGGTTGGCGGGTTTGCATTTATGCACTGCGCTGATCGATGCAACATTCCCTCAGTTATAATCATGCTGCTCCATAGCTATTTCACCATGCCTTGTGCTCAGTCGCTCGGCAACGGAACCTAGTTTACAGAGGTTGTTGGTGATGTACTGACTCTGGTTCACTGCTGTGAGCTCCAAGCCAATTCTATCAAGGGTAAGTTCTCCCATGTTCTGGATTCACGCATTGTGTTGTTGTCTGCAAGTTCTATGGTCGTCTGCAAGTTCTGTGGTATTGTGTTGCCGTTTGCAAGTTCTGTTGGGCCTCCCTCTCGCCTCAACCGACTCTGTTCTGTTGGTTCTCCTATCCATTATCCATTTGTGCCTTACCTCCTGTTTGTCATCATGGTTCGTTCGGGCAAGAGGCATCGTTCAGGGGGGTGTCGTGATAGCCGTTTGCATCCCCCAACCGGTCATGCTATGGAAACTGCACAGGAACCCTTCAATCCCTCCTCCGTCCATGAAGCTGGGCAATCTTTAAGCTCTGGTCATAAGCCCATTCCGAACAGTGCCTTCCAACCACGCACTTTAAATTTCAAAGTAATTTGCATAGGCCCCTTGTAACTGCTCACATCACCATTATTCTCTCGGAAGAGGAAAATCAGGTCTCCCCTCTGGCCTACATTGCCCCTGATCCTTCCCATAGTAGTGAGCATTCCACGGACAAAGACAGCTTGGAGAATTGGAAAAATGAGAAGTCTAAACAGGAGGAATTTCTCAAACATCTTCCTCCCCCTGAAGATACAGGACCTGCTGCTGAGGAAGGGACTCATGGTGAAGCAAGTCATACCATGGCAATCCCTGGCAGCGACTTGGGTAGCAATGAAGGTCTAAGGACTGATGATGCAGGTCTGGCTGAGAAGAAGAACCATGGCACGACAAAGGGGGAGTAGCGCCACCTGGGACTGCCTCCCTTTTTTTGTTCTGGCTACTATTTCAAGCTCACGGTCAAGGTTCAGTGCTAATGTCCTACTATTTTTGGCTTCCAGTTGGGGATTTGGTGACACATCATGTGCTGGTTTGCAATGATTTATGTTTTTGTGCTGGCTCAGTTCTTCTTCTCGGCATACATGTCTCTCTTTATGTCTTTTATCTGATATTTGTAACTGGTTTCCCCAGCTTATGTTTGTAAAGGGGCAGTTCTGTTCTGTTGAGCGCTTCCAAGCCTCGATACTATGTAAAAATATTTTGCCTTACAGTTAATAGAATTTAGTATTTGTAGAGAAAAGAAAATATCCCTCATAGCTCATTCGTAAAAGAGAGTATAGCTTCAAGTGAAGCCAGAGATGGTAGGTATCATCAAGAAGATGAAATCATTATAACATAATATATAAGATGGGAATGATGATATGAAAGCACTACAAGATGTGGACAACATATGTTGTATGAGGAAAGCGAAGTAAATGATGTATTTCAACTAACATCAATGCAAAAATTCAAGGGAAGAAGCACTTTTCCCTTGATATAAAAAAGGGAAAGAAGTTCTAAACAAGAGGAATAGTTGTTGAGAATGAAAATTGCAAATGAGAAGAAGCATATGTTGAGGGAAAACATCCCTTTAATGAAAAAAAGGAAATTTATAAGAATGGAGAATTTACTAGTTGCAAACAAATAAGTAATCATAAAAAGTAATTGTTTTAATGTTAACATCTTAGGTGAAGAAATTCTTGTCGGAAGTAAAAAATCCATTCTCCATTGATTTCAAAGGGGGGGAATATATAGACATAAGGAGATAACAGATAAGGGGCGCAATTGCAGTTATTGAGAGAAGTTGTGGATAAAGCAAGAGTTGCAATCACTAAGAAAATTTACAAATAGATGAAGAGTTCTAGACACTAAGAAAAATAACAAACAAAAGAAGAGTTACAAATAAAACTAAAGTACAAGCTCAGGGAGAGTGCCTTTTTTCCATTAATGTCAATGGGAGAGATGTTGCAAGCACAAGGAGAATTCTGAATAAGGGGATTTCTTTAGTATTATTATAGAATTGACGAATCACTGCCATTAATGATAAAGGGGGATATTGTTGGAAACATTTTTTCATTCATGTCAAATATAGGAGTACACTACATATGTCTAAGATAAATATTCAAAAAGAAGATTGTTGGCAATATTATTTTTGGACTTTTGATGAGTACTTTGGATACCCTCGATTTGAAGGCCATTTTAATCCAATTACCTAGCTTAAATGGGAGGATAGGACATATGGTTGGAAATATTATGTTAATACATTTCTAATGGTATGGAAATCCCTCTAAATCCATACAAATGAGGAGATCTAAAATATTTCATAAGGATGACACAACCAAAGTACAAGCAGGTCAACCCTAGTAGTTTTACAAGTTGTCCCCATAAGTGAAGATATAAAAACTATAAATAAAATATATATGAGTTCACTTGAATTCTATCCAAGAAAGAATGGATTTGAGGTATGTAAGAGGATATGAGGAATATTTCTGGTGTGATTCTTGGAGATTAAAGGTGGAAGCAAAAATTTGATTTATGGGATGAATGCATCATCTTGAAATTTTCACTATAAATTTTCTTCTAGGATTATTTAGTCTGTGAAATTTGGATGATATAGAAATAACATCTTCATGTACCTATTGCTATAATTTCAACCTTTGTTTTCTTATATTTTAGAGATATGATCTGAGGAATTTAGGCGTCTTTAATGCTCTTGAAATTTGCTTCAAATGGGTTAGCTTGGTATTTTTTATGTACTTTATTTTTGAGATTTTTTAGACTATTAAAATACGGAGGATAAAGATACCATATCTCAAGGTATGACTAATAGAAATTTATTCCATTTTTTTCATTATAATTTCGAAGTATGATCTAATGAAATTAGTGTTCTTGAATGCTCGTAAAACATGCTCCAAATATGTCAACTTAATAATTTTTTGTAACTTTTTTTTTTGAGATATTTAGACTGTGAAATATCGAGGAGGAAAATAATATATCACAAGGTACCAATTGTAGAAATTTCAAACCTTATTCACTATAATTTCATATATATGATCTAAGAGAGGTAGTGTTTTTAAATGCTCTTGAAACATTCTTCAAATAGGCCAGCTTGATATTTTTTCTATAAACTTCTTTTTGTGATGTTTTAGATTGTGAAATTTTGAAGATATATAGAAGAGATTTCAATATACTAATGGTAGAGATTTCATACCTTGTTTGAATGTAATTTCACATAAAAGATTTGTGAACTCAAAAATTTTCATTTAATGCAATAAAAAAAAGCCCATAAAATATAAACCCTAATTCTCTAAATTTAGACCACCAATAAAAATGACTTTGCAAATTAGTTACTCCAATTTCCACTCTAAAGCTATCAAAATAAATGAAAAAGTAATATTATATATTTATATATATATAATAATACATAAATTTTTTTTATCATATTTAAGTGAGTAAATAAAATTCGTTACTAATCATTTCTAGAACCCAAAAAATCGTGTAATACTTTGGTTAAATACATATATAGACATTATAAGTAGCAACTCCAAAACACTATAAATATTCTGGTAGAATAATCATTCTTACGAAGAGTTACACACTTAAATATAAGCAGAGATATATGTGTGCGCGCATGAGTTTTCATCTTTAGAAAATTAAACATTACGGAATGAATGGAATTCATTCATACTACGTAATAATTAAATTTTCACCAAGACTTATCACCCGCTTATATTTATGCAACACTTTTGTATCTCAATATAAACTTATATGTAGGTAAGGTATGGGTATAATTTTACTTTACTATGTACTTACATCTGTGGGTAGATATTTAGAGTTATATTTATTTGAATTGAGTTTTCGTCCTTATGGGTGATCATTATCTGAAGTCACAGTAGTCATAGCCATAGGGCTTGCCCATATTTATGAGATAGAGAAACATAAAATGGCAAGTGTGCATGCTTTAAAATCCTTAGAATGAAGTTTTAACTAAGGCAAGCCAGACACCAAATTGGTGTATGAGACCCCCTTGTTTGTGGGACAAGGGACCCACCTCCGACACCAAATTGGTGTATGAGACCCCCTTGTTTGTGGGACAAGGGACCCACCTCCGCGCAGCCATTTGACTGCTAAGTCTACGAAGACATACATACTCTACCCCCCTCTGGTTTTGAACCTATGACCTCTTAGGAGGAAACACATGCTCTTAACCATTAGGCCCACTCAACTAACTAAGAACCCAATGCTGAATTATAAATCTTAATTTTTTAGGAATTGCCATTCATAATGAAATTTATTTTCTCTTTCTTTCAGATGTTTTATGAAGACTTAGAACACTTTGTCTTTTTCATTTTCAAAATATCATAAGAAACTAGAAGTATACTATGTGTGTACAAGTGTGAGCATGGAGCATAAATCCAATATAAATAAGAGGGAACCTTTTCCAAATACTCCAATACATTCATACATTCAAATCACATATCCTCAATAATGGAAATATGATCTTTATATTATTGAGAATATAATCTTTATATATACTTATTCTTATGACTTTTTTCTTATCGAGTTAATTATAAACTACTAAATTTATTCTTACTAAAAACTTACTTAAAAAATCATATTAAATAACTTCTATGCCTAAATAAAATTTTCAATTAACTTTGGTAACACTAAGTGGAGAACTTCACAGGACTAAAAGCACAAATTACCTTTGCAAATAGTAAATGTTAAAGAAATTGGAAGACAAAATTTGTAGTTGAAGAGAAAAAATCAGTATATACTATAGCTGACCTGAATAACTTTATTCACAAAGAATGTTGGAAGAAAAATACCACTTTCTACAGGAAGCCGTTGTTATTGAAGATAGTACTCCTTCATCCCATAAGGAAACCAAATCAAATTTTTGATAATTTTTTCTGCAGTTGTTTATAATGTGCTTTTTTGAAAGCCTTTCTGGTAGCTTTTTCCAATCAAAATCCGGCAGCAATTTATTGGAATAGCAAGTTTGATAGCTAGTTTCTGCACAATCAAAGCGTCTCAGGGGTTTTTCAGGGTGCTGAATCCAAATATGTAGTTAAAAAACCATTTTAACTGCAACAAATCAAGATTTAACTTCAATTTCTTCCCCGGATTCCATCACCGAAATCTCCAAAAAATCGCATTATAGACAACTCTATTTTTTCTCATTAAAAAACATTTATCAGGGTGAGCGAATTCATTGAAAATCAACCGTTAAAGTGACAAGAAAGTTGCCTTATGTAAATGTTATATTAGTTAGAAACTATTGCCAAACTTAAGGAGAGGTTGATTAAAATCAAAGAAAATTCCCTGTATAATATAAAACCCTGGAAAATATGGCCGTGGGATAAACGGTTCATTATACTGTAAATCATATATTATGGCTACGTATTCCATGGGTCGTCTCGTGGAATCTATTACGTATTTAATTACAATAATTGATATTTTAATCAATTGCAAACTGTCACATCCGACCAGTTAAGTTGGTTCATGTTGGGTGGGTGCCCCGAACCTCTAACCGAGATGAGGATGCCCTTCGGAGACCTCGCACCACAGGATTGCCCGCCAAGGTGGTATTGTTTACTCTTTGGACTTGTACCCAACGGTCTATTGCTCAAATTATTCTCATTGTAGATTCTGGAAATATCTTCGAATTTAATGGATAGGATTGAATTTGTTAGATTTTGGAATTTTTTTTAAGATGTTTGAAATATTTTTGAAATCGAGTTTTTGTTAAAGATGTTTTTAAATTCATGCAGATTCATGTGAAATTTCAAATTATGAATTTTTTTAATAAAAATATAAATATATAAATGAAGATTTTGAATTAAAAATTTTAGTTTTTTCTTAGTTTTTATTTAAGAGTGGAAGAAGTTTGTAGGTGATCCTTGTGTCATTTAGTTCTCTAATAAGGAAGAGGGAATATTTTTTCATTATCTTAATAATTAGTGTAGTTCCATAAAGTTCATCGTGGAATATGAAAGTAATGGTAGTTTGCTTTTCCTTGACATCCTCTTTTCAAGGAAGGATGATGTCTCTTTTTGTCATCAAGTCTTTCTGACGAAAATGCACATGGAGCAATATCTTCATGCTAAATCTCATCATTTCTTGGCTCAAAAGTTTGGTGTTCTCAACACTTTAGCAATTAGAGCTTTAAGAGTTTCTCATGACAACCATCTTAATGATGAGAAATCTCAACTACTCAATGTTTTATTTAATAATGGGTATAGTAGACACTAATGTACTAAGCCTTTCCCTGAAAAACGTCCTAAGGCTAAGAAAGAACCCAAGGATCAATTTTCAGGGGTGCATCTCCCTTTTATCCAAGGGACCACCGACAAGATTGTGAAGATCTTAAGGAAGCATAAGGTTCCTTCAACCTTTAGGCCCCTAAATAACATATGGAGTTCCGATCTGTAAAAGACTCGGTGGACCCTAAAAATATGAAAGGCGTTTACGTTATCCCTTGCACTTATGGGACTCCCTATGTAGGTGACACTGGTCACTCGATTAATCAAAGGATTCATGAGCACCCCACTTCCATCAAGCATGGTAGGACCTGCTCCTCTGCTTTAGCAGAACATGCAGACAAAACTAAGCATGACATTTGCATTGAGGAGGCCCAAGTCATTGCTAGGATTAGTTATTTCCATCATCGAAAATTCACGGAGGCCCTAGAAATTGAATAAATGCCCAATAATTTGAATAGAGAAAATGCTTGGAAAATTAGCAGATGTAGGGTCCATGCCATGTCTTTCTAAGTTTCTTTATTGAATATTTTTTCGAGGATTTTATTACAATTTATCCTATTTTATTTATTTGTGTAGGTATTTGTATATTCTTTATATCTTTTGTTTTTACTTGTTTTTCCAAAGTTTATGATATATTTTTTTATTGGTTTTTCATCAAATAAGTTTTTTTATCATCTTGATTATTCTTGGCTCCTTTAACTATTGGTAGGGCCTTATTTTATGTTAAACTTTGATTATTTTATTGATTTTTTTGGCTCTTTGAATTATTTGTAAAGCCTTAGCCCCTTATTTTATGTTTGACCTAGATTCATTAACCCTTCTTATTTTGATTATTTTTAATTTGATTTTTATTATTTTTAATTTGATTTTTATTTATATTAACTTTAGTTTGTTTTTATTTACATTGCGTGAATATTTTTTAATTACGTCATTTGTTTTTCAATAAATTATTATTATCTATTAATAGGGTTTGGAATCATTTTATTATTTTTGGGACTTCACTACTGGTTTGAGGTTTGACTTTGAAATTTTGATTCTTTTTATTCTTTTTATTCAACTATATTTTGAACCATAACCTATTATTATATTTAACTTAATATAATTTGATCCTAATAATTGATGCTATATTATAATTAAAAAATTATTATTCATAAACTAATCGTTTATTATAGCCATTAACTTAACTAAGGGTCTCTAAATTCCTCTCTATTTAAGTTGGTGCCATGATTTGCTTCTTCATCTTGTCTTGGCATGAGCTATACTCGATGGTTCGAAAGGCTTTGGCTACTAGATGGTTCGAAATGTTTCGGCAAAATTTCTCCTATGTGATTTCTACCATTTTTTATTTTTATTTTTTAAATGCATTTTTTTTTAAATATTTAAAAAATACATATTTACGTGCTCCAAAAAAAGTCCTCAATTAAAATAATATCAAATAATTATTTTTCAAATATAATATTATTTTTCATAAATAATATTTAAAATAAATTGAAATATTTATTATTTATAATATTTATATAATATTTTTAAAATTAATTATAAATAATAAAAAAATTGCATGTTATTTATTCTTATCATTTTAGTAAAATATTTGATTGCTATGTCGAGTATGGTAGAGATGTTAGTATATAATGGTTTTAACATTTTGAGCCTAAGTCAAATTAGATAAAAACAAATAAATTAAATTAAATTAAATGCAATTAAATAAAAAAATTAATGTAATGTAACACTTTAACTTGGTCAAAATAATATTAAAAAATAAAAATAACAAATAACAAAATAAAAATAACCATCAAAACAAAATAAAAAATAAGGATCGAATCTCTTAATATGCAAATTTCTTTTTAGAGTGAAAATATATTTGATCCCTCTTGGAGCTTGGTAGATCTAGAGTTAAGATGAGCCTAGTAAAGCTAAGAAGTGCTTCAATACTATAGAGATGTTGTAATATAATGTAATGTAAACATTTTAACTTAGTAAAATAAAAAATAAATTAAATAAATTAAAATAATCTTGTAAAAATAAAAATAAGAATGACCCATTATATTGACAACTCATGGTATTAACTTATGGTATTCATGTGGAGTATAGCCTATTTAAAGAGGGAAATTAAACCAACTTAGATCCATAATAACTCCTTGATAGGGATCAAATCTCTTTTTTCGATCTAGCAAGCACCAAAATGGATCAAATCTCTAAACATACATACCTCTTTAGAGTGAAAAGAAATTTAATCTTTCTTGATATTTAGTATTTGGTAAATCCAAAATTAAAATATATTTAAGCTCATTTTAAAAATTCTTATGAAAAAATCTTCATGCTATTAAAATATCAAATTTATAATAAAACTAAAATTACATTAAAATTTAAAATTCATTTATTTAAAAAATATATTTACATAGTCAATGTTCGAGTAAATTATTTGGACAGCCCGACAGCTTTTAAAGTGTTATTATTGCATTTACAAAGTTTTTGATGTCATGAAAACCTAAAGTTTTTTTTTTTAACTTGTAATTTGCATAATTCATTTTCTTTTTAGTCACTGCATATTTATTGATAAAAACATTATTAAGAGGTTTTTTACTTTGTATTAAAATATAGTTTTTATAATTCATTTTCTTTTAGAGATTATATTTTCATTGATAAAAACATTATTCACTATGTCTCATGTATGTAAAGTAAAGTTTTCGTTAGCCTAAATGAAATTTATTAAATTTTTTATAAAATTTTTTATTAAAAATATATATAAATGAATCTCTCACTTTCTTTTCAAAATGTTTTTAATTTTATGAGATGTTTTCCTTATTTGGAATCTTTAAATTTAATAGAAAAAATCTCCAAATACAAAAAAAAATTCAAAATATATTATACATTTGTTTTCATCAAAAGTATATTTAATTTATTTAGATTTTTTTTTAAATGTCAAAAATATTGAAAGGGCAAAAAAAACTCATCCAACTTCCCTATTTACAAAGAGAAGGGACATTTTGAATAAATCCCTCAATTTCTCTTTAAATGTTTAATTGTTTTTATTTAATAAAATGTAAAATCAAGTAAATTTTATCTTGGATTTCTAAATATTTAAATATAAAAATTATGTTTTCTAAATAAACTAATATGTATTTGATCTTAATCAAAATTTTGTTTTCTCTATTATTACAATTTATTAAAAAAAATTTAATTTAATTTAATTATTTAACTTTTTATTTTAAAAAGATAATAATAGCTAACTATAATGCATGCCTCTATTGACTTGTGAAACAACAATGAAACAACCCATACTTAACTTATGATCCAACCATCTTCATATTACCTTTCTCCTCATTTTTGGACTATGTTACCTTCCTCCTTAGTTTGACTATGACACATACGTGGATATGGAATTATACTAAAAACCTATTATAAAAAAACCAAAACAAACAAACATATACAATAACCAAACAATATTTTATTTTATACATGAATTTAAAAAGAAACCACATAAAGCATTGGTAAGAAAAATCATAATATTTCTTAATTCATGGAAAATTTAATTTATTAAACTAAATATTATTAGATAGATCATAATATTTCTTAATTCATGAAAAACTTGATTCCTTAAAGTAAGAATTATTAGGAAAGGTGAATCCTGCATTTTGGAGTTAACCGTTCTAAAAGATGTCAAAATTACTAGATTTTAACTATTTTTTACGATATTTGTCTTATGCATAAATTAATGTTATAATAAAAACTAAAAAGCGTTCTAAAAGATATAAAAACTACTAGATTTCAACTAATTTTTACGATATTTGTCTTATGCACAAATTAATGACTTAATAAAAGCCAAAAGTAACGCACGAAGGAACATTTCTTAATGAAAATGGAGTAATTTCCAACATGTAGAGTTAGAAATTTTTCTTAATAAAATTAAATGATTTGCAAGATGTAGAGTTGTAAATTATATATGGTTTTGTTATTAGTCCCTGTTATTTGGCAATGGCCAAGGACTATAGTAATTCATCTGCGATGCTATAGCATTAATTCAGGGTGAATTAAGCAGATTATGGCAGGGTGACTAAAGTTTTTGAATGCCGTTGTGTTTACCATTGTCGTGATAACCAAAGTTTTCAAAAGTGACTGGGTTTGCCTTCTTATTTGGCCTCTTCCCGAGGCGAAAGAGGTTGGACCATAGGTTTATTTACTTTTACCATGTTTATTATCTGTAGCGGTCGACGTATTCATATTAATGTTACAGGTATGTTAGCATTAGTTCGCTAACATTTGTTTGCAGGTTGGCTATACCAGGTTTGTTTGCAGGTTGGCAGCTGTTGTGCATGAGGTGGTGTACATGTCGATGCAAGGTGGTGCAGGTGTTCTGCCAGGAGTTCCCACCCAGGTATAGTGCAGTGTATTTTAGGCACCGCCTTGTAGTGTATTTTAGGCATCGCCTTGATACCTTACCTACAGGTTAGAACAAGAAGTGTTTATTGAGATTGAGAAATGGCAGACGTCAGGTAAGGCTTCTTTTCAGGAAAGCCAAGCATTCATTGATCAACCAACAACAACAACTGAGAACCATGGAACACTTGTGAGCTATTAATTTTTAGACATACTATAACCAGGTAAGAAGACTAATTCTAACGTGGGGTTGCTATTTTACATGTGTTATTTCACGGCCGCGTAGCCCTCATCGATTCCACCATAGGAGAAACCATCACCTTGTCCATCTTTTTAATCATCAGCCATGGCTTATGCATAGATCTTCCTGTAAGGCAAGGCAAGTATTCATTCATCAACCAACAACAGCAGCTGAGAACCATGGTAATCAGGTAAGAAGATTGATTCTTTTACTATATTTTTGCATATTGTATTCATGTTTCACAGATCAATACACGATATTCTGTTTTGCTTTCATATGTTTGTTAGGATATTCCGACACGTAGGAATAGTTAAGTATAACTTGGTCTAGTATAGAGTTAGGTAAAGTGTGTTTCTTTACTATGTACATTTGT
>APFE030634380.1:92976-104515 GCA_000404065.3 Pinus taeda | reverse complement strand
CATGAAAATATTTCTTATCAAGTGTGGCATGGAATGAGGCCCCTGAATCTACCACCCAGGAATCAGTAATATTTTTGAAAGAAAGAATCAAAGCATCTTGTAACACCTCACCTATCACATTTGCTTCATGATTGTTTTCTTGTTGTGTACCTCCTTCTTTTCCCTTCTGATATCTATAGTCTTTCTTAGGTGTCCTTTCTTTTTGCATTTCCAGCACAATATCCCCGATCTAGACTTGGATCTGCCTTTCCTTGATTTACTACGATATCCTGAGGTCTTTCCTCTTTCCATTCTTCTTCCCCTAGACTCTGCACTTAAAGCATTACCCGATGTCTCACCGGAGCTTTTCCGTCACATTTCCTTGCTATGTATAGCACCGACAACATCATCAAACTTTAAAGTACTAGCTCCAGAAACAGAGTTACTAATGGTCGTTCTAAACCATTCCAACTTTCTGGCAATGAGCACAAGAATAACAGAGCTCTAACTTAATCATCAAATTTTACTCCTACAGAACATAACTGATTTGTAACTGTATTAAAATCATTTAAATGGTCTGCAACAGATCCACCTTCCGACATCTTCATATTAAATAATTGTTTCATAAGAAATACCTTGTTTGAGGCCAAGGGTTTTTCATATAGTTTCGCCAATGCCTGAATCAAACCCTCTGTCATTGTTTCTTTCGAAATGTTGAAGGTTACCGATGCTGCGAGGCACAACCATACTTTTCCGAGTGCCTTTCTATCGAGAATATTCCATTCTACATCTATCATAGTCATCGACTTCTTTTCTTTTCCGCTCAATGGTAGTTGTAGATCTTTCTGATATAGATAATCTTCCATCTGCATCTTCCACAGTGGGAAGTTTTGGCCATTAAATTTCTCAACCCTGAACTTACCATCTTCTGCCATTTCTCCCACTCGAATGAGGAACCCTTCTTTCCTATTAGTTTATCAGCCAAATAGACCTTCGGCTCTAATACCAGTTGTTAGAAAAATTATATATTGACATAGAAATGCAAGACATATAATATGCGGAAAAACACAAACACATAAAACTAGAGAGACACAGATATACATGGTTCACCCAGTTTGGGCTACGTCCACCTCGAACAACTAGTCCTTCCTTTCTATTATCCGACAAAATGAAGAGACACAACCTACAATAGATCCTTTATAATATCCTTTGTTTTTTCTCATAGTCTCACCTCTTTGTTTCTCGCTCTGAGAATACACACATATTCAACAGCCTCAATACAATACCCTCATACAAAGAGAGGGGTTCCCTTCTATGGCAAAAAACGCTAAACTAAACATAAATTATACCATGAGATCATCCACCTAATGAATGGCCCAGATTGACTAGAAATTACTATACTTTTACAAGGCAATTTTACATTTGTTTTTAGCTTCAGGGGCGCACCCCCTGAAACCCTCGCCGGGGGACTGCTGGCCCCTGGACCCCCCAGTTGGGGGGGATTAGCCCCATCGGACCCCTGTGAAGGGGACAATTCCCCCCCGCACGCCTCCGCGTGGAGGGGTGTACACGCTTCTTGGGGTATACATCCGGCTGAAACAAAGACCTCTAAATAATCATGCTCCACACCCAATAGTTTTATCAAGCTGCAATTTCAAGTGCCACAGGAGCAGGATTGGGGTTTTTTAGAAATATTTTCTTGCTAAGAGGGGGTGCTAAGTTATAGCAAGAAAAGGCTTCATTTGAATTGTGCCTTAGTCAAATGAAAAATTTTGAATTTCCACTTTAATATGATGAGTTTTCAGGAAGTTAGTAGGAGTGACATTGCCAAATCACTCAGTGAAGTTAGTCAATTTGATTTTATGGTCTAGAAGTAGAGTTGTGTGCAATTTGGTGGCTAAGATATATCTATCTCGAGGTATTATCTTTAGTCAAATTCAATTATCTAAGCTCTAGTATATAATAGAGTAGTATGAGTTCATTTGAGTAGTTGTAACTTTTGTAAACTCAGCTAACTCTGAGTTAACTAGTCTATTTACTAAAAATAGCCCTAGTCATGCATGCGATTCAAATTTCATAGTGAAGTTAGAGACAAAAGGCATAATGTAATCATTATTATATACTAGTGAGTGTACAATGTTTGCATGTAGCAGGTGAGCTAATTTCCTCAGGGATTGCGCAACGAAATAGGAGCTGCCCTATTCTTTAGGAGCAAGAATTACGCAAGGTAATAGGAGGAAGTAGGAGGCCTATTTTGGGTAACTATTGGCTAGAGAAGACTTAGGAGGAGATTAGAATTACAATGTAGATTGAGTTTCTAGAATTGAAGTTGTCATTGTAATTAATCATCGTTTTCATATGATATAATACAAACATAGGGGTTTCTTCCCAGATCGGTTCCCTAGTAAAAATTGTGTTCATTGTGATTGCATGATTGCATGTGTTTCTATTGTCAGTTTTCCTTCCACAGAATTTTGTAGAAGAAATTTGTGTCTATTGATTTCAGTTTAATTTCATTAGCAGCTGCAAATTTCAAGATATTTCTACATTTTTCCACTAAAAACTACATACTCATACTTCATTATTTTTTTAGGCATTTTTCCACTAGAAACTATAGACTAGTACTTTAATATTTTTTTGTGCATTTTTCCATTTTGGATTATGTAACTAGAAACTACCAGTTCTACAATTAATTAAAAATATTATCATTTGAGCAACTCTTGATTTAATTTAATTTAATTTTATTCATATTGTTTATAAAATCACAAATGGTATTACTATGTAATTTTATGATTTTTTTTTTCTTTTTATTTTACTTATCGAAAAAATTGTAATTTCTAATTCGTAAGAAATAAAGTAGGTTACATTCTACAGATATTACAAGTGCAGTTCTTATGATTAAGGAATATTCAAATCCCTACATTTAATAGGTTAACATAAAAATAGATGAGCATGGACTACCTAGTAGTTAATTTAAGACAAAACAAAAACAAAAGAAATCTTGGAGAAAAGAAAAGGGCGCAATAAATCCTCAATGTCGTGCTTCATCCATTTTTTCTTCTTGACCTCAGCCCACCCCCTTGAAGTGGTTCCATGGGGACAATTTGTAATTCAAAAATTGGATTTCCACAAATAATTGAAGATACATGTTCCTTGAAGGAGGAAAACTTATCAAATTCATGAGATATCTTCATTAATTTTGATGCAAAATCCTAAACTACTTCCATCCCACAAGGAGAAATATTTGTATTTTGGTCTTCCTCTCTAGCCTGCACATGGAATTGTTTTTCCTCATTAAACACTTCTCAACAAGCATGATTGAATTTTTTTGAATCTGTTGTTTTCTAGAATTCTTCATCATGATCACTTTCATCGTTGGGCTTCAATTCCTTATGAAATTTTCAAAATCCAAGATTTTTGGTTTTGGTTTGGGCCCCTTTTTTCATGGAGGATGGACTTGGACATGGGGAAAAGTATCCTTAGGTGTCCTATTTAATCACATATTTGACACTGGAAAACTATATTCTCATAATCCAAAACCTTGTCCATATATAATTTTCTCTCTTAAGAGTTATTTCTGAAATACCCTTACTGAGGTATTTATCAACACAAATATGAACATAAGTGAACAATCCCAATGCAACTTTGTCAACATATATTTTCATTTAGCTGCCCAAAGTATAAATAATATCCTCAAGAACTGACAAATTGCTCAAACTTAATGGAAATTTGGGAAGAGAACCCAAACTGGGCATTCTATTGACTTATAGATTGTAATTTGTTAGGGTCAAAATATGGAAACCATGGATAAAGTCCCACACTTGCCCAATACTAGGGACCTTCTTCAAACATTTTTTGATAATCAAAATGATAAGAAAACATAACAATAAATAAACTACAAGAACATACTAGTACAAATCTAAAGGAGTGGCTATTAAATTTTCATATGATCTCTCATGATCTAAATATTAAGTGGAGTCTTGTGACCTATACTGTTTCAAACTTCTACCCATGTCACCTCTTTTGATTTATCCAAAATTTATGTAGTAGGCATGCGAGATACCCGTGTAGATGGAGTTGGTGATTTGTTGCATACCGCACCATTAAAAGAGGGTTTGGAGGATGAAGATGCACCTTTTCTCACCACTCCACCATACATGCGTAAAGTTAGAAAGAGAGTTGAATCTTGCATATACTATAGGCTGATAGTAGAGCCTCATCCTTGACTTGTTTCCTTTTAATTAGAGGTCACGGTTGATCTACTAGAATCTGCATCCTCTACTCCAGATTTAGCTTTATATCTACCTTAAATCTCGAGAATGTACACACATCTTAATGGTTTTCCTTGAGAGCGATTTGATCATGAATTGAAAATGTTCTTGTTGAGTTGGAATCTTATCAAACACTTATTTAGCAGATAGACAATTTTCAACTTGTTATAGGTGACCATTTCATGTGAGGGCCAAACATTAGACATCGATTGTGCTCCTTCCAACCCTTTCTTTGACATGGACTTGTTGTTTGGTTAATTCTATCCTCACCTCGTCATCTTTTGGGATTCATAAACCTCTTTTGTATCACTGTAGTAGCAACAATAGTATTGGGGGTTGAAACATGAGGAGCTAGATCACTAAGATTAAAGTTGGCATGAGGATTTGCAACACTTCTAACTAGAAGTAGAAAAATGAAAGTCTTGTCCTTGATTTGCAACATATCCTATGCATCAAGCTTAAATGGAATGTTTTTGGGAGGATATTGCACCCCTTCAACATAACTCCTATTTTCCCATAAACCTCGAGTGAAAATCTCTTTTTTTCAACATTATAGCAACTCCTCATGGGTTGATGGGAAATGTTCAAGCCAAAAATGAGTTTGCACATATCAATGTTGGAAATCAATTTCTTACTACCCCAGTTGAGAATTATCAGGAAGTGCCCAATGTAGTACTTGGTATATTCCCCCTTATGCTTCATAAATATGGCTTTTAGATGTGCCATGATAGATTCCATTTGTTCCTCTCTCAAAATCTAGTCCACAACCCTAAATAGTTAACCACATATAATTGTATGATGTAGGTATCATGTCAAGTTTTTAAAATTTCAATTTCATAGCTAATTTTCTATAGTTTTTGGAATTTTTTTTAATATGTATTTTCATTTTTTAGCATATATTTTTTCAATTCCCAACTTGTGATTTCATGGAAAGTTTGGGGTGACTTCTAGACATTTTTGTCAACCATTCGCATGTCCACCTTATTCCTATAATTTGGAAGCTCATGTGAAATAACTTAAAATGCTTCACTTTTAGCAAAAAGGGTCACGAAAAGGATGTCAAGATCAAAAGCAACCCATTCCTTCAAGAATTGAGTCACTTGATAGTTTGACAAGCGTGTTTAACATTATACACTTTTTGGTGTATTATGTAATGATCTTCTAATGATAGTAAATGTTTTAAATTCTATTTTACCTTCTAGACTATGTTTCATTATTAGCAATACTATGGTTAAGTATTAGCTAGTTTCTAATGAAGAACGTGGGATTTGATTGAGGCCCGATCTTCTAGATGGCATAACATCAAATCCATCTGTCTTCTAGTTTTTGGATTTTTTTTAAATATGTATTTTCATTTTTTTTTTTAAATACATTTTTTCAATTCGCAACGTGTGATTTCATGGAAATTTGGGGGGATCTTCTAGCTATTATGGTCAACCGTTCCGACGTCCACCTTATTCCTGTACTTTGGAAGCTTATGTGACATAGCTTAAAATGTTTCTCTTCTAGCTTAAAGGGTCACAAAAATGATGTCAATATTAGAAGCAAGCCATTCCTTGAACAACAAAGCCACTTGATAGTTTGACATACATGTTTAACATTTTCTAATTTTTGGTGTATTATGGAATGATCTTCTAATGATTGTAAATGTTGCAAATTCTCTTTTATCTTATAGACTATGGTTGAGTATTAGAAACACTATGATTTAGTATTAGATAGTTTCTAACTGATAAATTTGGATATTAGGGAGATGTGGTCTTCCAAATGGCATGACATCAAATCCATCTATCTTCCACTTCTTGATGATTGCATCTCCTATTTGATTTTGCTTCTGCGAGCACATTTAGTTTTATCTTCTCTTACAAATTTTTGTTTTTTTATAAATTATGATTTTGTTTGTTTATTTATTTATTTTTCATCTTATCCATAAATCACCATGAGATTTAGCCTTCAAGTGGTGGTTAATTGTTATGTCGATACTCCTTTTGGGGTTTCATCTCCTTTTATTTTACATTAGGGGCTATGTAGAGTGATGATTAAGGTTGTTATTATGGGTTTTAACCCATTCCTTTTTATAGTGAGGAAGAGGTGAGGGTTGTGAATGTCAACATGATAAATGTTGGGATAGAGTCAAATGGGCATGGAGTGGATAGGCCTAAGAATAGATATTTAAAAGAGGCCATGAGAAGCCTCAAAATTGAGGTACTCAACATCAAGGTTGACTATGAGAGGCTAGTCGAGGAGTAACAACAAATTAACAATGAAATATTGCAAAGTACGAACAAAATTCAGAGAGAGTTGTACTGAAAAATGACTTTAGATAGTTGCATGGATATGAAGCCAAAAGAAGAGAAATAGGTTCTAGAAGCTCAAGTCATTCCAGGGGTGTTTCTCAATAGCATTACCACTTAGTAACGAGGTCAAGAAATAGGGCTTACACTACCTAAGAATCAAACAACAACCTAAGTGTATCACTAGTCAAAAAGTGAAAGAGATGATCAAACATGGATAATTTAGAGGAAGAGATTAGAAAAATTAATCCTCCCACATGTAATTGGGAGCATAAGAAAGGAGAAGAAGATAAGGTTTGACTGCTACAGGTAAGTGTTGGAAATAATACTGAGAGGGGGGGGGGGGGGAATCAGTATTATCACATTAATAAAACTTTTTTCAATCCCATAATCACAGATTCATATATGCTACTTCCACAACTTCTTATGATTAAGTTAATTGATCTTCAATGATTGCATTAGAACATTATCAACCATATTATTAGTTATAGAATAGATCATCACACATAAGGCACACACATGAACACCATGATATAAGGTGGAAACCCAATGCGGGAGAAAACCACCTGCTGTAAGTCATCTCAATATTCTTCTTAATAAGAAAATCCTTTTACGATATTTTGTACTGGTGCAGCCTTATACCAGTACGGGAGCTACAACCCCCTTTGCTCTTTTACTAGCCGATCCATTTACTAGTACGCAGGTTACTACCTGCTACAATGCTCCAAATATTTCCTTTACCTCTTGTACTAGCTTAGATACTAGTACATAGGTGCTGACCTACAATCTTCTCTCCTCCAGGTACCACGTTTCATCAATTTTCATACTGGATACACTGAAGCACAACACATAATCCTGCTCAACTACTTGCCTGCTTACAGTACGCACCCTGCTCAATTGCTAGCTTGCTTGCGTACGCACCCTGCTCAACTGCTAGCCTGCGTACCTCGCTCTGAGTCCATTGAACGGCCTGCGGTCCTCCGCACCTGAAACCCTTCTGTGCCTGCGTACGGGCGCACCTGCAACCCTTCTATACCTGCGTATCGGCGCACCTGAGACCCTTCTGTGCTTGCATACGGGCGCACCTACAACCCTTCTGTACCTGCGTACCGGCGCACCTAAAACGCTTCGTTCCTGCGTATGTATGCACTTTTCTCTCACTGTACCTGCGTACCTTCGGGCATAGATGATTTCAAGACTTAAGAAAAAACCCAGACATTCAGATCTACATATCTGGACATGTGCCGAATAGATCTTAGTCCATCAGTAGATTCGCCTTATTTAGATCTAGACCAGATCTTACCCTCATAAGATATTCAACCAAAAACATGCTTAAGCCAAATATCTCCTTTGCTTTATATAGTAAAGCTCTTCCTTAAATCATGGATTAATACCACGGGCCGACACCATAATAACACAAAACCGTCGGCTAAAAACCAAGAGAAACCCCAAGTGTGGGTGCTTTACTGCCTTGAAGTGTGTGCACTGGGGGTACGCACCCAATGAATGGGTATCCTGCGGGTATGTACGCACTTTATATAAGACACGCCTGCGTGTACGCACCTTTTGTACGGTGTGCCTACGTACTCCTTATTTTCTTCAATATTTGAGAGTTGTTCATCAATCTTTGCTACTGACCTGTTGTACAGTGATCCATCACATGTATGGGTTGCCATCAAGGACAACACTTTAGCCATAATGCCAACAATCTCCCCCTTTGGACTTGAATGGCAAAGCTTACATGTGAATTGTTATCTGATCCCTTTTTGCTGTCCAGTAACCCATGCACTCTATCACATCTGATATATCTTCTGAATGTATACAAGTGAGATGATCTTCTATGAGAGGGTTGCCATCAAGTACAACACATGCATCATAATGCCAACAATCTCCCCTTTGGACTTGATGGCAACAACACCGAATCATTCTCCCCCTTTGACATCAAGGGCAAAGGGTTATGCTCCCCCTAAGAACATGCTCTCCTTGACTATAAACCAGATCTGCTGAAGACTCTTGAATGAACTGCCCCTTTGTATATGCCATGGTGTTCTAATCTGATAATGCTTCTTTCTGAGAACAAGCTGAGATGTCTGCTCTGCTATATAGTGTTGTTCACGCTCAAGCTCCTCCTGACTGTAAGAAAGGTCTGCAAAATATGTTCTATAAGAAGAACATGACTCTATATATCATAAATGACCTTCCTATCACCAAAAGACTCAATACATACATCCATCACCCATCATAATGGTGATACACCAAAAGTTTATATATGATAACATCATTCATCCTAGGCATAGTGGGGAAACCAACATAGGTCGTTACATGACCTAAAGAGATGACTACAATAGAGACACACTATTACATCATGAGAAAAGACCAATCGCCTAAGATAAATATCAGCAACAACACTGTATGATCTGCTTCATAGTATCTGTCAATAGCATCTAGACCAGCAGCTTGCATGAATTATCAATGTATGTCCTCATCAACTCATCCTTTTGCATAGAATATAGAATCATTCTATCATATGTGAGAAACGCCATAGCCATCCAGATCTGCATGGACGAAGTATCATCAATAGGGAAGATCTGCATCAATCAACATATGCACGAAACAACCTATCATCATATAGGTAAGAACTCATCATCAATGCATCTTTGAATAATCATCCATGTATCCATCCAATAGTCCTCATCCATATATGTGCCAAGAACAATCATGAAATATATGATCTTTATGCATATGGTGATAACAACATGAGAGACTCATCATCAAGAGAATTCAAGCAATGTATTTCTTCTTATCCTTACGAAGATCACCATGTAAGCACCACAAATCTGATCTAAGTATCAACTATGTAGCCCCAATAATCATCTGAACAAATCATAACCATATCACAGCAATAAGCATCATCACCAAGAACCATAATGCCAACAATGCATTGAGAACATATGCTCCCCTTAAACTGGTGCCATCTGTCAGATCTGATCATGCATATTAATAAGAAGAGTCAGTCAATAAATGCCTTAAGACAGGTGCGCTGTTTTTATCTGTCCTGCGTAGCCACACACTTCATCTTCTTCTCTTCTGTGCACACCCACAAATATCCTTCTTCTGTACTGCGTACATACGCAGACAGTCTTCAACTACAGTGCGTACCCACACACTTTTTCTTCCATCGTGCCGCGTACTTCCGATCTTGCTATGCACCTGTTCTTCAGTTACTCCGCATACTTACGCATGTGCTCCTTTTCTAAGCCACGTATCGCCGCACAGGGTATGTGCCTTCACTTGCGTACCTCCGCTCTGGGTCTTATACTCTGTTGCGTACGCCCGCACTTTCTCTGTGCATCACCTGCGTGCTTCTGTTTAGGGCCGAATAATAGTCCTCCTTTGTGCCACTGACAGTCAGATTTCCAGATCTGATCTTGTGCTCAAGAAATCATACTTCATAGATCTACTGCCTTTCTTCAAAAAATCATATACGCGATTGTGCAGTATCCAACTCACGTATATATGAAACTTCCCTTTATGGGGTTTGCATATGAGATCCATGACACTAAAGTTTTGTACTTTCAGCTCCCTCTGATTCTGGTATGTCTGTACGTTGTGCTGTGCTGTCTTTCTCTGACTGTACTTCCTTTTTCCTCCATATCTTCAAGCGTGATGATGTCATATTTTCCTTTTGATATGGTGCCCACACTTTGTTCCTGCATTCCTTAGCTATATGTCCAAGTTTGTTACATGCATAACATCATACATGTTTCAAATTCTTCCTGTAACAATCAGTAGCTTTGTGACCAAACATATTGCAAACAAAGCAATATCCATAAAAGTACCTTGATTGAGATGTCCTTTCTGCATAATGATCTTGAACCCTTCTTCTTCTACATCTAACTACAACATGTCCAAGATTATGACATACATAACATTCAACATTATTCATAGGAGGAGTAAAGGATTTTCTTTGAGGAATCTCTTTCCTTGGTTGATGATGAGATGGATCTTTCATTTCTTCTTTGATCACTTTAGATTTCTCTTTAGAGTTCCTTGCTTCACCTTGTGAACTAGATTTACCTTCAACCGATTCATGAAAACCAAGACCAGTCTTTATAGCAGGAGACCTTTGACTACTAAGGATATCATCCAATACTTTAGAGCTATCTTGAAATCGTAAAAGCTTATCCTTTTCTTCTATTTTACCTTTCAAGATATTTACCTCAACCTGAAGTTGTTCTTCCTTTTCAAGAGATTGCCTTTTCAAATCTCCTCCAGCTTTTCTTCCTTCTTCCATTTGTTCCCTTAGATTGAGAATCTCCTTTGCTTGTTCTTCATTTACATTCTGTAGCATTTGATGAACTCTGAAGGCACATTCCAGCTGTGATTCTTGTCTTTCAATAGTTTGGAGTAGATCTTTATTCTTCCTTTTGGCTTCTTCCAGTTCTTCTTTTAGTGAGAGGGTCGTAGCTTCAAGACTTTCATAATCACTGGATCTATCTCTGAGATTCTTGATCGTTATGTTCTTTTCATTGACTTCCCCTTTTAGAGATGTGACTTCATCATGCAACTTTTGATATTTGACCTTGACTAACTCCTTTACCTTTTCGAAATCACATTCCCTTTTGTTCAAAAGATCTTGTTGATCTGTGATTATGTCTGAAAGCCTTTTGAATTCGGCTTCTTTTTGATATATTTCTTGTTCACCCATAAGAGCAAGTTCAGTAGTTTCACTATCACTTTCATCTCTTTCACAAGGAAATATAGCTGGAACATCAAAGGATACCACATTCGTACCTGATAATGATTCTGAATCTGATTCTGAATCTGAAGAGCTTCTTATGCCTAATCCCCAATCGATTCTTCCACTGTCATAGTTTCTCTGAGATGTCTTCTTCTTCTTATGAGCTTTCTTCTTAAGCTTCTTTCCCATTGTTCCACGGATCTCCTTCAAGCGATCACGCTTCTATCAAAGGACCTGCTCTGATACCAATTGTTGGA